>JACCGJ010005362.1:0-42149 GCA_013407085.1 Atriophallophorus winterbourni | reverse complement strand
ATAAAGTGTAGGCTAACACTAGTTAGATTTGATGGACATTGTGGTTGGTAAAGAGTGTTTTAGAGAGTTAGTTCATGTTTTTGTGTCAACATATCAGTACCAAGTCTTTTGAAATATCCACGAAGCTCATCACAACGGTCAACATTGGAAGCACTTGACTCGAGTTTTGCTCATATCAGAGCTCATCAGCAGTGCATATTCTGTCTCAGTCAGAATCGAACCCAGGAACTTCACCATTGTAGTCTCATGCCTCACGGCCTGAGCTGCTGATTTCCGTTGGACCGATCGCAATTAATTCTTCATGAATGTCTCTTCAGACTGGCACATTTGATTAGCGTCATGCCCGACCAGTCAAGTAGGAGCCAGCAACATCTATTGTGGTCGTCCAACAGATCTGATCCCCTCGTCAGGTCACAGGACCGTTGTGGTAAGCTTCGTGAATATTATGAATGTCTTGGTACTGATGAGTAGACACAAAACAAACTCTTCAAAGAACCCTTTAACGACCACAATGCATGTCAGATCTAACTAGTGTTATTCTACACTTTATCTGATGGAAAGACCTGACGAGGAGATTAGATCGGTTGGACGACCATAATAGTTGTTGCTGGCTCCTTCTCGAGTGGTCAGACATGACGCTACTCAAGTGTGCCAGTCTGGAGATACATGTATGACGACTTATACGTGATCGGCCAAACTGGGGTCGGTAGCTCAGGCCGTAAAGCATGAGACTATAATGGTGAAGGTCATGGGTCCGCGTCAGACCCGCGACAGGATATGCACTGCTGATGAGCTCTAATGAGAGCGAAACTCGAGTTCAGTGCTTCCAATGTGAACCGTTGTGATTAGCTTTGTGAATATTTCGAAAGACTTGGTACTGATGAGTAGAGACAAAAACAATAATATATAAATTCACTAAATCATACGCAAAGCGCATTGATCACCAGTAGCATAACAAACGAATTCGCAAATAATGTGTTTCCTTTTAGGAGCTTCGTAAGAAACTTTATTTTTGTAAAAATGGCTTACATGGGTGGACAAAGAAACATATTTTTTCATTTGAACGCTTAAAAGTTTCAGATTTGCCGTAAATCTTTGGAGATTGAAAATCTTATCATGACGCAAGCTTTATAAATGCGGTCGTCGATGAAATATCTGATCGAATAAACATTAATGCAAAAAGCTAGGAAGATCAAGTCGGCCGATAACTTAAAGGTTCAGCTAAAGCACTTTGATTGAAAACCGAAGGTAACAGCGCGAAAGACCGCTACAAATCTTTAGTTTTATCAGTACCAACATAGAGAAATTCAGCGAGCAACGTTTTGTGAATAAACAAAGACACGACCCCGAGCTAGGCTTTAACATCTGTAAGGTGATGCAGCATGGACACCATAACACCTACAGCAGTTACATATTTTGTTCACAACTCAAGTTCTTTAAATTTAAGTGAACCACGTTTATTTGAATTAGAACCAAAGAAGGTAGAAGGTTATGGAAAATGTCCTTCTGAATTCAAGCTTGCAACGTGGGATTTCTTAGTGGAAAACTGGAATATTCGATGACATGCTTTGATGGGAACGAAAAATACGTTTCGCTGTTAGCGAAACAATAAAGCTGGATTAACTCATTTTAGCTTTTACAATACTGTGATATTTTTTCTTTTACGAAGATTATGCTCCCCGCTCTGATGAGTGTCTTCGAATTGCTACTTGCAGAATGATCCTTCTTTGGCCAGATCGCACAGAAATAAGACTATAACATCCTCGTTTTAAAGTGTGATTTCTTCTAAATATCTGGTATTTTGAATAAATTATGGTTAATAATTGGTTTTCAGATACATATCGATTATAAAATTAAGGTTAGGGGATATAATGATTATAAAGAGAGAGATATTGTGTAGAAGTCGTTGAATTATAACACAGTTGAATATAACTAACTAGCATATTGAGGCGCTGATGAACGGGTATACGTTTGCTGATATAGAGAGAGGTTATTATGCAGGAAATGAGTAAGCATTTCAATATGGTTATCGAGATCAGGTGAAACTCAAATATTATTAATTGTCATCCTAGGTTTTCGGTAAGGTTGTTTGATTACTGCATCTCTGAATTTAAAAGTATTGCAGGGAGATGAAGTCGTGTTTGTTTAAATTCAAATAAACGAGGCAAGCGTAGATGCAAATGCTGTGTTTCGCATATACTATGATTACCAGGAGGTGGTGGTGGTGCTTCATTTTAGAAATTATTAAATTATCTTTTGATTGAAGATTCACGTTGCATCTGTACATCCTTGTGATAGGAAGTGTTGCCTTTAGAGAAACTTAAAAATAAGCGCATATTATAGTTGAATAGCTAGTTCGGTGCCAAATCCGGTTTCCTAACCACATTTGAGAACCGTGGTAAACATTTTGGAAGATTTTTATTGTTGAATAAATTTAGAGCAAAACTCTTATCTGTGAATTTCAATTTAATAGGGGTCAGCTGATTAGTACTGTTTTTACGTAGTCTGACTAAGTGGAAAATTCTTTAGGGATGACATATCTTCAAAGGGTTCATTTTTATGTCGTTCCATTCTTTAAACAACGTTTTCTGACATATTTCTGTACGCATGGTTTCTATAAATTTATTAGCTTCGATCAATATATATTGATCATTAGGGTTCCTGAGTACAAAATTATTTGAGAATCATGAGTTGTGTTGCAGGTTGCTAGTTAGAACCTGAGGCTTGGCACTTTAAATTCTAATTGTCTTCAATTATTTACCATAACTAAAGTGTCACAGTCCAATCTGATAGTACAATTATTTGTTGAATATATTTTATGAAATATAATACGAGAAGAGATTATGGTCTTAGAATGGATTATTCACCAATCATATTCCACAGATTCCAGAGATATTTTTTCATTAAAATAAGGATAAAATCTTTATAAAGTGTGCTTCGAATATAATTAGCGTAAATATACCAAGTGGGATAAATGTAGTGTGATCAATACCAAATTCGAGCAGCCAGCAATCTTCAGGTTAATACAAATGCTATTGCGAAACACTTAGAATGATATCCTTTGCTCTGATTATTGCGTTTTCTGGTAAAGTTAATTTGCATTCAATGATCAATGATGGTTTTGATCATGGTACTGTTTGACTAAATAACCTGCCTAAGTCAACGCCTCGATTATCTACATCTTGTAGAACCGCGTTTTGTGAGGCAGAAATCCATATAATATATTGTATGCTCTGTGCATGTCCACAGACTAAATGTTGCATACATGGTGACATTCCGTGGTGGAAGAGAACAAGTAAATTATACAATCGGGATAAATCTTACCAACGAACTCTGATTCTTCTTGGTGTTTTCGACCAAAAATCACTTTTTGGGAAGTGGAGTACAGCATACCGATAGCAAACAGTGGCTCTACGTTGTCAAAAGCGTCGGAACTCAGGTGTTAGTAGAGGTATGATACTTTTAGAATACCTCGGTAACCAAGATATCAGGGTGATGGATCAAAACCTGTAGACAGTCATTTTATCGAGATGTATGTTTGAATCAATAGGCACAACTAAAAAAGTATCTCAAGACGGGTCAGAATGTGTGATCATAGACTCTCTACATGAAAATCGCCTAATGAACCAGATCAGACTCATGGCAAAAATATTGTGTTTATTCCATAACTGACCAATATCTGAATCTTGACGGGTCGAACTAAAAAACGAGCTGTCACATACATTACTGTATATGAAAACCACAATCAATCATCTAAATACAAATGCACAATGCCCTGAAATTTTTTAGATAAAATGAAAGATTCATGTATTCAGAACTCGTGTGACGTCATTTCAATAACTGGGACATGGTTCCAACCATATGTAAGCGTTTGTGATCGCAATATTCCGAACTTGACCATGTAACGGAGAGATCGCTAAAAACTGTTGAGTAGCTGTTTGCCACCACGGACATATATACAGCACGGGAGTGTTTACACCGATCTCGATCTGGAGAAGAGTATATAATGTAACTTTCAGCGTA
The DNA here is from genome assembly GCA_013407085.1 of Atriophallophorus winterbourni. Taxonomy (NCBI): domain Eukaryota; kingdom Metazoa; phylum Platyhelminthes; class Trematoda; order Plagiorchiida; family Microphallidae; genus Atriophallophorus; species Atriophallophorus winterbourni. The sequence continues at coordinate 38,126 of JACCGJ010005362.1, read as the reverse complement.
ACTCAGGAGAGGGTTCCATCCTTTGTTTACTTTACAGTTCACCAACATCATCGGATGCAGAGAAGGAAAAAATTATTGAAAGCAATGCAGTACTTTAGAAAACAGCAAAATCCCAGTTACTGATTATGAGAGACTTCAAACTGCTTCAACTATATAACTGAATAGACCTTCCAACTCAATAATTAGTGGCACACCCGTATCACCATTTTTTCGAAAATCCTTGACATAAACAAGTAGAACTTGTTTGCCAATGTTGGTAAAGGCTGGTACGACCGACCTGTTTAATCACGTGTCCAAACACATAGTTAAAGGGGTTGAACCCATAACGATGAACCAAAAATTCATTTAAATGCATTTTTATCACACACACACTGTAAGATCATTATGCGCATACGTTTGAAACAGTGGAAGAATGGTGAACAGCTTGCGCGAACCCGGTCGTAAGGAGTGTGCGAACAGCACAAACTCAGTCATTGTGTGTTTGATAAAAAATGCATGCAAATGTATATTTTACTTGAAATAAAATTTGTCACGGTGGTGGATCTTATTCAGTACCACCTCTTTCTGCGGTTTCAGTTTGTGCTAATCCAATAGAATGCTAAGGCAGCAAAAGTAAATAGAAGATTGTAATACATTAGCTCGATGAAAACAATGCGGATTTTGATGCTCATGATATAAATTTCAGTGATGTAGACGGGCATTGCAAAAACCTGACAAATTATATCACCAAAATGATTCAATAAAATTAAATATATAACCTGAAACGTAAGAATACAGATCCAAAGTTCATATTACGCACTCACACTATAGTATGTTGGAGAAAGCGAATTCGGCATTAGCAACATAATTGGTTGCCAGGACAGTTTCGAACTGGGAAAACTTTCGCGCTTTACCGAATCTAGTCACGAATCTCATCCCGAGGATATACAATATCGTCAGCTTTAGATTGTAGTAAGAATGCAACGAAATCGCAAAATGATTTATCGAACCGTTAATAACATTACAAAGTTGAAACCTGGTGTCATAACAAAAAACGGACTATCTGATTCTGTCCTGGATACCGATAACCTATAGCCAATTTTTATGAACGAGTTCTGACTACAAGAACGCATCACTCTCATCGAAATTATTTGTACAAATTTTGCTGAAGATTATAAGCAATATCTGTATCATTTCTAAAATAGACCAGCACCATCTACGCATGTTGAATGTAACAAATCGTTCCCGAATCGACGGAATTAAACCTGCAATCATACAGTTACGTTACAATCAATCATGTGAACCACTGTGATTTGTTTGCCAGTCGACTGAGAGCCAGAAATCATAACGCTTATCAACAAAATTGACACTCGTTCTTAGTCTACAACTTACCGCCCTGTGACTGTCCTTACGGTGATCTCAAAAGTTATGGATCATTAGTCATCTCGAAACCAAACCTTGTTGTCAGAAACAAACATGGATTTTGAACGTCTCGTTCCTGCTTGACAAACCCACCGAAGTTATTGGAGGTCTGGATACAGTCAGGGGATGATAGTCGTTGCGTAAACGCGTGTTGCTTGGTCATTTCAATGTCGATTAATAACGTGGAGCGAGCAAACTGCAGGAGGATAGTATTCATAGATCTTTTCTCACCTGGCTGAGAAGCTAAATATTTGATACCAAAGCAACAGTAACATCCCATGTTTTGGTGTCATGTGACATCGAAGACATTGTCGGTGTTCCACAGGATTCTGTATTGGGCCCAGTTCTCCTTTTGATTTGCATCAATGACCATGCGAAACTCTTCGCAGCTATGATGGTTTTTTGCGAATGATGCTTAGCATGGGATTCGACCGTTGGCTGTTTTCGTTTACAGAGTGTTTAAGATACGTTTTGCATCTGGTCAGAGATGAACAACAGAGCAACATCCAAATTCAGAAACTGTAAAATATGACCAATAAGTAAAAATGTCACATTCTTATAAAGCTCGGATCTCAACAACTGGAATGAACGCAATAAGAAAAGCACCTCAGCGTTTCACTTTGTGGGAGTCTAGAGAACAGCGTGCAATGCGAAAACTCGCACAAACGAATTAGCCGCATACTCGTTATTCATCGATATATTTTGGACGTTTTCCATTGAAACATTCTCTCTTCTCAAAATATGTATTATAATCCGGTGTTTGGTTACCGTAGCTGCAAATGGACATAGAGCTGCTAGAGTGGATTTATCGTATAGCAACTAGAGTTGTAGGCTGTCTTCGTGACCTTCTTTATGAGGATCGAATGGTGGATATAATTTAGAATCACTGGTTCGCAGACCAGTTTGATTGAATTTCATCTACACATATAATATACTGAACTGAAAGATTCATCCTGTGACGCATCTATTTCGCCTATGGTCAAGCTATACCACAGACACTCACTTATTGTCTTGGATATAACACATGTTCATAAGAAAAGCCGTCCTTCAACTTTTTGGTGAGTGTTTTTTTTGAAACTACTAACCATCAGAATTTGTAGAACCATCTAGCAAAAGAATTATCTGAAACAAACATGATATACTTATGCTTGGTAATTCCACCCCGTTTATATAAATTGATTAAACAAATGCAGAAGCTGATTACAAGAACAATTATTTTCCATCATACCCAGAAAATACATGAAACCTTTCCCGAATTTGGAAAGTCTCAAACTTTCTAACGCCTCATTATTTTATTTTTGTCTTTAAACGAATAAACTATTGCGAATAAAAGGTATCCTTTTTAATTTGGGAACAAGACGATTTAGAAACTAGTGTAGAAATCAGGTGGAATATTATACGAGGGCACCTTTCAAAACTACAGGAAAGTTTCGCTCTTCTACAATCAATGAGAACGCAAGAAAATCCCCCTTTCGGAGCGCGTTTATTCGCAAGGCTATTTGAGAACATTAAAGTAGCTGGGGGGCTCACAAATTCTCTGGAACTCACAGATCTAGACTGCAGTACATACAGACGAGATATTTAGCTGTTGCGCTGCAAAGGAAATCTAAAAGGTACTTATAATCCAGACGTGCCCAAAAAGCAAAGATTAACTTGAAAGCTTTTTGTGTCTATGTTCAGTCCAAAAGATCTTTAAGAGAAGAAATAGGTATGTAATTGCTGGATGATAGCAACATGGCTTTGCCTGCACAGGAAAATGCCGAGGCATTGCACTTTATTCTTCTGCAGCGTTTATCGGCGCTATTCGGGTAACCGTTCAGAAACTCACGAGTGGCAAGCACTTCTCTTTAGATCTGTGTAGGTCAATCAGGAAATGGTCACCACATTCTGTTGCAGCTGGATAAAACTAAGTCGGCTGACCCCGACGGTATACATTATGCGATTATTCAACCGCTCGCAAATATAGTTAGCCTTGCAATTTGCAATCTATCTGCAGCTTTCTCACTCAAGGGTATACTACCGGATGATTGAAAACGAGCGGCGGTAGTAGCCATATACAAAAAGGTCCCATTTGGGATGTACGCAACTATAGGCCAGTAAGCCTGACTAGCATTGTTTGCAAGTGCTTGTAAAAAATCATTCGGCAACCGATATGTAAACATTTGTTAGCCAATTCCTTATTATCTGATGCCCAGCACTAATTCTGGAAAGGAAGGTCCTGCCCAACCCATCTTCTGAGCTTTCTTGATGAAGTGATATTACGGTTCAATGAACGGGAGTAGTCCTAGTTTGCTATCTTTATTTTCAAAAGGCCTTCGACTCAGTGAGCCATGTGTACCTTCTGCACAAGCTGAGGATGTGTGGCATGACAGGTTAACTATATCGATGGTTAGACAGCTTCTTAACTAATCGCAGGGGTGTGTTAGGAGGAATCACTGATATTCAGTGGAGTGCCTCAAGGCTCGGTGCTTGATCCACAACTTTTTCTTATTTTTGCAAACGACTTGGCAGCCTGATTGAGTTCACGTTGCTACCTTTTTGCTGATGGAATACTGCGTTCAACCTTGGGCACCGCACTTAAAAAAGATGTCGCATGACTCGAAAGGGTCCAGCGCTTTGCGACTTGGATGGTTGAGGATTAGAGAGGAAAAACCTATTAGGAAAGACTCGAGGACCTCGATCTGTTCTCACTAAAATGATAACGGCTGAGAGGCGAACTAACAGAGGCCTTCAAGAGGAAAAAGGTTCTTACGGGTGATAATAATACTGAAATCATTAGACATACCCCTAGGGGTAATTCAAGCCACAATGGGTAATTCTATGAAACTTCTTAAGATTAGTCCCAGGTTGCTGGCACGTGAGCACTTTTTCCGCCACCATGTGGTCAATTTCTAGAAAAAGCTCCTAGAATTCATATTAAACTTTCCAAATATGTCGAGCTTTGGAAGGGAATTACACGCTAAATGGCCTACAATATTTCCGCACATTGTGTGATAAAAAAAATTAAAAAACAAAAATATTGTTACATTTTGTAATCTCATATCTGTCTAGGCCTGGGCAACCTGACAGCATTTTAGCCCACATGCAGTTTACGAATGTGCTTCACTTTGCCTCGACTAGGCTAGTGATTTCATAAATGATACATTGTTCACGCATATTACGGCATTGTTTCCTGAATAGATGACCATCCACCGTGCTGGTGTAGAGAACCATTACCTTACTTTTCAGATATCCGGAAACGAAAACGCGTGAAACGTACGATCTGCATACTCAAAATCGAAGTGCCGGCTGCTCAACTGCATATCGTTGAAGAAAATCTGGGCGTGTAATTAGCTTTTAGCCACCTTCAGCACTGTGCAACTTGAATGTGAACGTGAACCATAAATTCATGAAACTTGAATCAATCTTGCATACGCCGGCGGATGTAAGAAAATCTGCGGAAGGAAGTCAGGGAAAAACCAAATAAAATGTTAGGCGGCGTTAAAAGAAGAGCTAGTCAGCTCAAAAGTTACCGCGCTCCCGCGATAATGTAGACATAACTTTACAGTTACCTTGTCCTTCAAAGCAAGCTTCCTCTCCGAAGATGGTAAACGAAGCCCAAACTCCGAAAAAACGTATCAATAACAGAAAAGCCCCTACTCAAAGAAAGCAACATGGAAATGTTGCTGGCTCACTTGAGGTGTATAAAATTATCCAGGAATTCAAAGGTTTGCTTAAGCAATTTGAGGCGCTGAACGGCAATTCTTCTTCTCCAAACACTAGAATCCGAAATGTACTAATTGTTAACCGAGCGGAGACTTTCATTAGGGAATCAAAAAGTCGAAAAGATTTTGATCGCAGATATATCAGCGATCTTATCCGGATGGTAGGTCTGAGGCCTTCTACTCCCACGGTGCGAGTTCACCGTGTAGGGAGATGAAAGATGGATAACTGCCCTAGGCCAATACTGGTAGAATTCAAATACCAGGCGGATCGGGATGCGTTATTGTCTAGGGCTGAATACATCGCCAACACAACTCTAGACAAGCTTCTGGTTAAGCCAGACAACCCTCCATTTCATATTAGACAAAACCCTTTCGCTCCATTTGGAGAAACCTCGCTTTAGGGACTTCTGCTATCCGTAAGCCTGATGCAAACCGAAGCGGTAGTGAATCCGTTACGATCTTACCGAATAGCTCATCGCTACGATTCTGGCTGTCCGGATTAGACGACGTTGACGGGCTTATCGAAAATGAAGATGGGAGCCAATCAAATTTCTCTAGTTGTTGCTCTTCCATAGAGGCTGCCTCAATCCTCAGTCCGATCCGTAACATCCATGCAAGAGGTTGTTGAACCAGATAATCCTGCTTTAAGTAGCACGCCAAAAAACATGCACCTTCCTCGGGTGCTTCAACTGAGGGCCAAGCAGGATTAGTTCCAGAAGCACGCAAAACCAGCGTCACAGTGCTGTACGCTCATGTGTGCAGCATAAAGAATAAGTGGGCTGACCTCTTTTTTCGTGTGGCTGAGTTGCACCCCAGGGCTATAGCACTTTCTGAGACCTGGCTGCCCGCGCTTGATGATGTGCCAATAAACATCAGCGAGCAGTATCTCGTCATTAGATGAGATAAACCTGGCAACAGGAGATGCGGTGGCGTTGCACTCCTCCTAGAGTATGTCTTGCACAATATGGGAACGGGTATATCCCTAACCAGTGATAACGTCCAAGTTGTTACGAGTATTCTGACTTGCTATAAATCAGCCCTCGCAATTGCTTGTGTCTACGTCACATCCAGTGAACCCAGCAGGAGATTACACAGCTGATTGAGAGGCTCGATTGGTTGTTTCAATCAGCTCCCAGCGTACTCATCTTATGGGATTTCAACCTTCCAGACATAATTTGGGCCGTCCCTCTAGGTTTAGTCAGCAAGCAATCCGAAATGTTTCTCGAATGGCTCCATGATCATGCGCTGCATCAGCATGTGAGTGATTCTACGAGGTTTCGTAATGGATGTACTCCATCCACTCTCGACCTAGTATTGTCCTCCTATCCCGAAGTCGTTAGATTTTTAAAATACCTACCATCGCTCGACAAAAGCGATCAGGTAATGATAAGCTTCGAAGCGGTACTACGGTTTCACAAATTTATTGCTCGACCTAGACAAAATTTGAGGCTTGTAGATTGGGATTTTCTTCTACAGATTTCAAAATCTTTCTTTTAGTTCTCTAACGATTTTAATGTAAGTGACAACTGGGATAAAATGTTTAAGTATCATAAGGAGTTACAAGACAAGCACGCTCCGCTGCAAGTCGTGAAAAAGCATCATAGGCTGCCCTGGTGGACTCCCCGAATTCGTCGGTCTACCCGTACACGAGATCGTTTATGGCGGCAATTAAGCTATCTCTCACTTCTGGTTCTTGGGTCCGATACAAAACCGCTCGGAAAGCTTGCGTTAAAATACAGCGTTTGCTTGAACAGGAGTTTGATTTATCCTTAGCTTAGGATGATGAATCCAATCCTAAAAGATTTTATAGCTACGCTCAATCGAAAGGAAAAAAAACAGGGAAAACATTGGAGATTTAAAACTTGAGGACGGAAAAGTAGTCGATACCGACCTGTCTAAGGCGACTGCCTACTCTAGGTACTTCAGTGGTGTTCAGAGACGTGATAATTCTTTAAATGCTCCGTCTAGCTCGTTTAATCTACTACCTGGCGCTCCTGCACTAGATGAGTTGTCCTTCATGGAATCCGAGGTGTATGAAGTACTTATCCATGTTAGCGTCAACAAAGCTGAGGGATCCGATGGTATCCACTCGATTATGCTGAAGAATCTTGCCTCAGTGCATACAGAACCCTTATGCAAGCTGTTCAATTCATGCTTGAACATGGAAGTCGTACCTAGTGAGTGGAAAGAAGCTATAATCGTGCCAATACACAAGGGTAGTTGCAGCTTAATTGTTGGGAAGTATAGACCTGTCAGCCTGACTAGCATCGTCTCGAAAGTAATGGAAAAACTGCTGCATGACAAAATCTGTCAGCATATTTGTCGGCATTCTCTACTGAGTGTAACTCAGCATGGATTTCGTAAGGGTATATCCTGCCTGGAAAACCTTCTTATTTTTTTAATACGGCCACTAAAAGGATGGATGAAGGGAAGCCCGTCGAAGCCCTCTACCTAAACTTCATCAAGGCTTTTGATTCCGTAAACCACCGCCTTCTAGAGATTAAGCTAGCAGCGAAAGGCATACGGGGTAGTCTTCTTGCTTGGATAAAGGCCTTTCTAACAGGTGTTACATTTCGAGTTAGCGTAGGATCTACGCTGTCGAATCAAACCGACGTGATCAGTAGTGTACCCCAAGGTTCGGTACTTGGTCCTCTTCTATTCCTGATTTTCATCGATGACTTGTCCTCTGCATTGAAGTGCCCATGCTTCATTTTCGCGGATGATGTGAAATTCATCGAATCAACGGATGAAGATACCTTGATGCATGACCTTGAACGGGTCATAAACTGGTCATACCAGTTGGACCTCCCACTGAACCTTAATAAAAGACAACTCTTGCCAGCACTGGTTCATAAGATTTCAGATCAGGTGTCGGACAATTCTCTCACTGTTAGCACCACACACCGTGCTGATGATTTGGGAGTACTAGTAAGGACTGACTTCTAATTGGAGTACAAATGCACCGCTGCAGCTCAACGTGCTCACAAATTGCTCTTTCGGCTGAGATCCGTGTTATCGAATAGAAGACCCGATGTATTCCTGCCCATTTACAAGGTATTAGTTAGGTCGCATTCAGAATATTGTGTCTAGGCGTAGTGTTCTTGCTACAAGAAGTACATCGTTTGGCTCGAAAGCGTACAGCGTCTCGCAACTCGCATGATTGAGCGTCAGCGAGAGAAACCTTACGATGCACACCTGAAGTCCCTATATTTTTCTCACTTACGCCCCGTCGTTTGAGAGGTGACTCAATTGAAACCCTCAAGATGTTGAAGGGGTTAGGTGGCCTTATGATGACCGACTTCTTTTCCCTAAGTCCCGAGATGAACACCTGGGGCCATTCACTCAAACTTGCTAAGGAGCGATATAGACTAGACTCCAGAAAAAAAAAACTTTTTCAGCCTCAGGCTGGTAAATTTCTGGAACTGGCTTGCAGAATAACTAATGTGCTGCACTTCTGTCGCGAGTTCTAATAATGGTTTGGACCGCATCTGTGGCAAGCTTTTTCATGATTTCTCCCCCTAATTTCTATGAAAGATTAGGTAGTTCACCATTTTTAGCGTTGCCTGGTAAATAAGTAAATGCTAAAGTTCTGTTTTTTAAATACATAACTCTTCTTCAGCTCACCTCTAACCGTACTGGTGAAGAGAAATTTATTTGTATTTTTCCAACATCATTAATTTCGAGGTGCATCCTTAATACAACCCGGATAATACCTTGTCGTCGCGATCGTTGAGGATATCCAAATCACAATACGAAAAAAACGCTTCGGCAGATGGGGTTGATTCTCTACAGCTTTTCACCTGAAAAATTCTGGACGCTCGATTAGCTCGTTAGCCACTTACTCTCATGTGCAATTGAACTGAGCTGCACTGAAATCTAAAATTAGTCCTTATTTCGACGCGGCTAATTTAATTTATTGTAAATTTGCACGCCTTAGTTGTATGCATTGCGATTACCTATATTTAGCTTTTTTCACTACACATTTAAAGACCGCTTTCGATGTACACCGTTGGCTTTTCATTTCATCGAGTAAATAGATCAAACACGCATATTATGAATTGTCGATTTGTCCACTTTCCTTTAAGTTCATTTAAGGTTTCGCAGGACGAATTGGGGCTCAGTGGATAATCGAACATCCAGATTTATTTCGGTGGTATGTCCCAAAAGAGCGTCCGCCGTTTCAAACAAGATCTTAACAAATTTATTCTGGTGTGAGGGTAATGTGGAATGAAACAAAAACTACTGTCGTTTCGAATTGTACGTCATGGCAACTTCTACTACTTCTACTTCTAATTCTGGTGTAAATGATGCAAGCAAGTGTGTTAAATGCGTTGAACACGTTAAGAACTCTGACTTCGCTCTACAGTGTGATTTTTGTGACAAATGGGAACACGTCAAGTGCTCATCGGTCAATCAATCAATTTATGATTCGCTGGTGCAATTTCCCAGTACGCAAATTGTATTCTATTGTTCTGCCTGTGAAGCTCGTCGTCGTCGTGAGAAACTTTTAAAATTACGGAATGTTTCGCTTCGATCAAAAAGATTATCGAATCTGCTCCTCAATCAGTCAAAAGGCTCCGTACTCCCGATTCCGAGGTCTCCATACCGTGTACCGTTAGTTTGCCCGCGTCCCCTTCAGGAAAGAAAAAGAAAAATCGGGTTGAAGTCGATCGTGACCAGTTGAATAATTCCAACGAAATTGAAGCACCATCGTGGGTCGAGATAATTGCCAAGCAATCTCACAAAAGACGCAATTGCCCAGTGAACTGCAATGTTCCAATGCCCGTCGCCACGACATGTACAAGCATACGGAGTGATAATCAAAGGAAGTCTGCTGCTCCGTCCCTCACAGTGCGTGATAATAAGAACTATGCACCCCGATCACATTGTCTATTAGTTTTCAGAGTGCCAGAATCCAGCAAAGAGTCTCCATCTGATCGGCATGCGGATGATCTGCAGCAACTTCAGGTGATTCTCGACAAAGTTCTTCATAATAACGACCAGGGTGTGACGATTAAAGCTCTTATACGCCTCGGTAAAAGAACACCAGATATCGATAGACCACTGAAAATTGTCTTTTCAGGATCTGAAGACCCCGCTAGATTACTCTCAAACTCCCACAAATTGAGAGGCACTGCGTTTGTTCTTAAACCTGACCTGTCATTAGAAGATAGAACTAAATTACGAACATCAGTTGAAGAACTCAAGCTCAGGCTACACAATGGTGAAAGCAACCTGACGATCAGAAATTTTCGAGTGGTCAGCCGTCAGAGGATGATTCAGCAGCCACTGCAGCTCAAACCACGAAGCCCGTTGCAATGCTGACAAATGCCCGAAGCATCTTGAACAAGAAAGACGAGTTTGAGACCCTTATACTCCGACATTCTCCTGTACTCTTTGCGGTAAGTGAAACGTGGTTATCGAGTAACATTGAAGATCGAGAAGTTTTCATGCCCAATTACTCCATCCGGCGATGCGATCGTTTAACTGACAGACACGGTGGTGTCCTCATTTACATTTCTAATGAGTGGATGATATCGGAAACCGTACATCATCGAGGTACCGATAATTTATGGGAGATGTTGATCTGCACAATTAAAAACGTTGAATCTCAAGCGCTTACTGTTATTGTCTTTTATCGTAGTCCAAGATGTGTGGATGGTGCTTGGATGAATTTGATTCGAAAATACACTTCAAAACCGAGGATATTCATCATGGGCGACTTTAATTTGCCTGACATCGACTGGTCAATGTTATGCTGTAAGCCAGGGGCCTCCAGGCTCTCGTTATCGTTTCTCGACTTTGTAGTACAAGAAAAATTAATTCAGCATGTTTCCGATGCGACCCGTTATGGTATTTCATCATCCTCGTGCCTGGACCTGATTTTCACACGACACGAGCACTGCATATCTAACATCGAACATCTGCAGCCTCTCGATTCCAGTGACCACGCGGTAATCCTAGCATACACATGTCTTCCCAAACAAAAAACGTTCAGGAATCAGCGCATCCCTAACCCGTGGAAGACTGACTTCAATGTTCTTATAACCGCCGCTAGCCAGCAGTCGTGGGATGTAGAGAATTTGAATCTTCACCTAGCCTGCAGAAAATTCTACGACAACCTACGGGAATTGTATGCAGCTCATGTTCCGATGAAGAAACACCCTAGCAGCTATCGTGGTCCTCCATGGTTTGATAAATGTCTACAAAGAATGATGCGTCATAGAAAGAGGTTGTGGTGTATCTTCAAATTGGAACCCACTGCGGTTAATTATGAAGCCTACAAATCAATTCGTAATGCTGTAACGAAAGTTAAAAGAGACAAGCGTCGAACCTTTGAGAGATCATTAATCGAAAATTCTTCGTCTCAACCCAAAAGACTGTACGCTTATGTAAACAAACGTTTGAGAAGGAAAGACGACATTTCATTCTTATCGGACGACAACGGCCACATCCTCACAACAGATTCATCAAGAGCCGAAACTATGGCAGAATTCTTCGCATCATGCTTCTCTGGAGAGCAGCCCGACCTCCCGCATATCAACGCAGCCGACAATGCTATGCTTGACACTGTCACATTTAATTCCGATGCTGTGTACGGACTACTCAGAGAACTCGATCCAACCAAGTCTCCTGGATGGGATGGAATCCACCCAGTTATACTGAAACACCTGGCTCCAATAATTGCTCGGCCCCTGGCTTGTGTCTACCAAAAGTCATTTTCGGAGGGCGAACTACCTATCGAATGGAAATATGGTGTCGTTAAGCCGTTTCATAAACAGGGTGACAAGCACAAGCCTAGTAACTACAGACCAATATGCCTTACTTCTGTTCTGTTGAAGATCATGGAGAAGCTGGTGAAACGCTGCATTGAAAATTATATTTACCATCGCGACGTACTTTCTCCTACACAGCATGGATTTATCAAGGTAGGTCTTGCTTAACCAACCTCTTAATCACAAGAGAGGCTTGGGCTGATGCAAATGACAATAAGATATCTGTCGATGTGATATTCTTCGACTTTTCGAAAGCTTTTGATAGGGTCAATCACCGGAAGCTGCTGCATCGATTGAGAGCATATGGGCTTGGAGGCTCGCTTTTGAAATGGCTTCATAGTTTTATCGCAGATCGGCAATGGGCTGTGCAAATCAACGTGTCCCTTTCTCGTTGGAGGCCTGTCAGCAGTGGAGTACCACAAGGGTCGGTTTTAGGCCCTCTCTTATTCATTCTTTATGTGAATGACATAACACGTAGTCTGCAATCAACTTGCTTGATGTTTGCAGACGATCTGAAAATATGGCGCGCAGTTGCTTCATCAACTGACCGTGAAATACTGCAAAAGGATATAGACGCCATCAGCAAATGGGCATCAGTCAACGATCTTCCGCTGAATGCTACCAAAACGAAACATTTGACGGTAGGCGTTCTGGACCCCTTTGATTATTACATCGATGACATGAAGATTGAGAGCTGTACGGAGACCAGAGATCTAGGTACGATTGTGACTTCCAGCTTGAAGACCGCAGCAAACACTGCTCAAGCACGATCAAAGGCCTTGCGATGCTTGTGGGCCCTAAGAAGAACGTTTGCTGATTGGTCTATTCCTATGACAAAATACTTTTTGGCACTTACGTTCGACCACTCCTAGAATACGGTGTTGTAGCGGCGTTTCCCTGCACCGCAGCCGAAGAGCGACTTCTAGAAAAAGTTCAACGACTTGCGACGAGATTCTGCACCAGTATCTGCAAGCTACCATACGCAGAGCGATGTCTGAAATTGAATATTTTCTCACTAGTCTACCGCAGGGTTCGTGGTGACATGATACTCCTCTATCGGATTGTTTGCCGGAACGAGCTTCCTGGCCTCAGATCGCTTTTTGTAGTTATCTCTGACCATCGCACAAAGGGCCACAAATTTCGGTTGCTCGTTCAACGGACGAATCGTCTGTCGCACTGGTACAGATTTTCACAACGTGTTGTCGGCACTTGGAACTCACTTCTGACCAAGGTTGTTGAAGCGCCAAGTCTATCTCTGTTCAAGAACAGCACCGATCAATTTCTCTGGTTCGCCAAAGACGACTGCTTTGAGAAACGAATCCACCTCCCAGGATACCCGAGGCGTTGGTAGTTATGCCGGTTCAAGAAAGAGCTTAAATGGAATTTTTGTACTCCTTCTGCTCTAAATATAATTGTATTGTATTGTATTGTGTCACCAATAGGCGAGGAGTGTCATTAGTGGGTTCCATGAACATGAAGATCTTGCCAACCATTTAATTCTGTATAAAAATCAGAAAATAAAAAGGGCCGAATAGAATCGAGTTCATTCTTAAAACCCCATATCGTAGTGGAACATACGACCTATTTAAGAAGACAATTGCAGTAATTTACTTCTTCTTGATGCGTTTGTTATGTACATCCATGGTCGACATCGACCGAAGGAGGCCAACAACAACAACTACTTCTTGATAGACAACAGCGGGTTAAGCCCTTGTAAACCGCCTCTCTTTCTATCAGCAACTCAGCCCAGGAGAACCTCAGTTTAAGTAATCCTATCCAGTGTTGTAAGGCTTCGACGTGATTACTGAGAACATTATCCACTAGTTGCTTGAAATGTTTTTCAGATCTTGGTGCAATAAACCTCTTCCGGAAGCGCAATCCACAAGTTAACCATTCTTGTTGAGAGCGTGAATCCTTGTGTTAGGCATAGTGTCCTTCGCTTTTGAAATTTTAGAGAAAGGCCAAGTGTTCTTGAGCGCTCCACGCGAGGGAACCGTTCCATCAAGAATTCCTAGATACGATTTTGGAGCTGAATTTGGTTCAGAATGTTAACGATCCTACGAGGATGTGTCGGACTTTGGATTTGGTCACACCAAGATCTTTCGATGTTACGAATCTGTCGATCGAGACCCCTATTGGTTGCAACGATCACTGTTCTTTATGGTTCGTTTGGAATCGAGGTTGTCAACCGAGAATACGTACGCTTGCCCGAAGAAACTACTGGAAATTAGACAAAGAGTCTAATCACGTCTGCAGACTCAATTGACTGGTCACTCCCTCCATCTACGAATGTTGATACCTGTTGGTTGCACTTTTTGGGTAAAGTCAGATCGTTTGAAAATCATGCCCCATTGATGAATAAAAGATCCCCCGCTAAGGGGCCGCCCTGGTTTGATAACGTTATTCGTAAATACATGAAGGAATGAAAGCGGTTGTGGCGGAAGTTTCGTTTCAGTGGATGCACCGATGACTATATAACCTACAAAGTTATCCGCAAGAAGCGTACCTACCTAAAAAGAAAAAAGGCAGAATAATGAAACTCGTTTGGTGGACGAATTCAATTCGGTGTCGAAACGCTTGTTTGCTTACATTAGACGTGGAACCAAAGCTTCACAACGAGTATGTAATGAAAGCACAAGTCTGATCCAGGCAACGTGCCTCCGCAGCAGAGATGCACGTGGTAAGATGACTTAAGGTACCCCAGGCCTAGACAGATATGAGGGGGAAATAAAAATAGAAATGGTAGTGAGACTCCAGCTGTTTCAGCATGCAGCTCACTACCGTTTGGCCAATCAATTAGACGATGTTAGCCGCACAGCACATAAATGCTGAACGAATTGCACATCCGTTCAACATAAACAATGAGATGTACAAAGCGTTGTTATCGGCATCGTTGAACGTAGGCATGATACTACCCGGTTGCCTACACCGAAGTAGGGGAGATTTCGTTTAGGGGGTCCCACCCCGAGCCTTTACCCACAAGGCAGTGGAGCGAGAGAGGTTCGCACCTATCGGTGGCCGGTGACCGACGAAGCGGTTCATACGCCCTTTTCTGGGAATTTCCAGTTCGGAGCCCGATAACCCGTTGATAGGTTGGTGACTCAGTTTTTGCCTGTGCACCATACAATGTCCTTGGATAGGACAAGGGGCAGTGACTTTTGGAGCGGCGAGTCACATCCGCCGCGTCGTGATGTCATCATTGGATTTTTGTGGCTTTTTATAGGGAGAACGCTTGCCAGGCGAAAACCCCCACACACCTCAGACACCACCGCCGAACTTCGCTGAGCTCGGAGAACTGAGCCCACCCAGCTGGCACCACGTGGAGGTATTTCGGCAAGCCAGCCGTTAACCTCGACCGGTGTATAACGGTCTTTAATCCAGTTCAGAGCAGGTCCCTTTACACCACGAGCACGGAGCTTGAGCAATAGACGTTAAAATGGAACATGGTCAAAAGCCTTACTGAAATCAATGAAGGCAGTTACTACCGGATGGCCCAGATCAAGTTCAGCTCACCAGTGCTCGCGAGCAGTGATGAGATTGGATGCGCATGGTTGTCTTTGCGTAAAATCACGCTGAACAGATGTTAGCTGACTGGTTGTAAAGAGAAAATCTTCTACCTGTTTTTCCAGCAGTCGTTCCAGAATCTTCTCAACTACCGAAGTGAGGGTAACCGGTCGGTAGTTAGCCGGATCAATGGCTTCACCGCCCTTATACATTGGTTTGAAAATGCCGTACTTGCAATCTTGAGGTAACCTACCACACCTAAGGGATAAACTGAAGATTAGCACCAGTGGTTTGTGTATGATATCCGGCAATACCTTTAAAAGCATTGGGTGTATTCCATTCGGACCAGGTGCTGAGCGTACATCGAGTCGTTCAAGAAAATACTGCACCGTCTCTGGCGAGATCGAGATATCCGGCATTTCGGCGCTGCTCTCATGAAGCAGAGTAATTGGAAACGTCTCTGTGTAAATCGAACTGTACTGAGCGGCGAGAATAAGGCTTTACGTTCATCTTCATGTTCAGTCGAACCTCCCATAGATCTCAAGCAAGGTACACTTTAAGAAGCTTTGGTTCTACGTCTATTGTACGCGAACAAGCGTTTCGGCACCGAATTGGCTTCGTCCACCAAACGAGTTTCATTATTCTGCCTTTTTTCTTTTTAGGTAGGTACACTTCTTGCGGATAACTTTGTAGCTTATATAGTCATCGGTGCATCCACTAGAACGAAACTTCCACCACAACCGCTTTCTTTCCTTCATGTATTTACGAATAACGTTAACAAACCAGGGCGGCCCCTTAGCGAGGGATCTTTTATTCATCAATGGGGCATGATTTTCAAGCGATCTCACTTTACCCAAAATGTACAACCAATAGGTATCAACATTCGTCTCAAATAGACTCTGAAAACCAAGTCCAGCTTCTGGCCTGCACGAGTGGATCCCGGAGCCCGGCAGAACTGCTTCTACTAACAGGAGAAGGGGTGAAGGCGAGTGACTGGCGCCTGAAAAGCAGTTTGCTTCGGGCAGATGGAGCTCGTTAGCCCAAGAGGGCATTTCATCTAAGGGAAGGAAAACCCTGATTTTAAACCTCCGCTGCCTTGCGGGATACCCGATCGCGGGTACGGCTTCGGGAGAAAACCCTGAGGAAAAATCTGAAACAGAGTCTGCAGACGGTCAGTGGGTGCACACCACCTCTTTCTGGCAACTCCCTGCTGCCTAGCAGGTTGCACTTGGTTGTGCAAAGGCTAGAGAAGCTGACTCGAACAAACGTCGAGTGGTGCTGGGGACGCCGCTTTGTACCCAAATTCCCAAGAATCTTCATTGAAGCCGACTCATCCTCCAGGAGGGGATAGTCGCACAAAAGTAAAAAAAAGTAAGTAAACATTCGTAAATGTTGGGAGTGACCAGTAAATTGAGTCTGCAGACGTGATTAGACTCTTTGTGTCTAATTTTCAGTAGTTTCTCCGGGTATGCGTACGTATTCTTGGTTGAAGACCTCGATTCCAAACGAACCACAAAGAACAGTGATAGTTGCAACCAATAGGGGTCTCGATCGACAGATTTGTAACATCGAAAGATCTTGGTGTGACCACCAAATCCAAAGTCGAAGGAATTGTCCGACACATATCCTCGTAGGATCATTAACATTCTGAACCAAATTCAGCTCCAAAATCGTATCTAGGAATTCTTGTTGGAACGGTTCACCTCTCGAAACTAAATCGGCCCAGTTTATATCGGGTGCATTCAGATCTCCAAGTACGATTCAATCGACAGTGATACCATGCCGTTTGATTTGAGAACATAAGGCAGGAACGGTTTGTAGTCGAGGAAGCGAATGACCCACAGCTTGCTCCACAGATAGGTGGTGTCTGTCATCACCTGAGGTTGAGTCACTATTTATGTCTCCTCTGTCGACCCCTATACCGGTTTTTGTAGATGCAGCTACGACTTTATTCTGAATACATCCGTGCGTAACATTTGATTGTGGAAGGCATATCTTACATACCGTGGTGCACGGATGTGCAATCGTGCAGCACTTCCGTGCTACGCAGCTAACGCCGTGCTAAATTTCGTTGACACTAGTAGTGAGCTGAATGAGAGTACACGCTGGAGTCGCACTGCTATTGTTATTTTCCTTCTCCTTAACTGTCTAGGCCTGGGCAACCTGACAGTATCTTAGCTCACGTGTAGTCTCTGAAGGTGCGACACTTTGTCTGGATCAGGCCTGTTATTGCATACATACATACCCTGCGAATAATATCGCATGATGTCTTCTGAAGCCATCGATATGTCTCTGGCTTCATTCCTCCGCACCAAATATGCATCC
This sequence comes from Atriophallophorus winterbourni, assembly GCA_013407085.1. Classification (NCBI taxonomy): domain Eukaryota; kingdom Metazoa; phylum Platyhelminthes; class Trematoda; order Plagiorchiida; family Microphallidae; genus Atriophallophorus; species Atriophallophorus winterbourni. The sequence continues at coordinate 20,416 of JACCGJ010005362.1, read as the reverse complement.
AGTTGAAACATATCTCACATTGTACAGCTTTTGCTTTATCCGCAACCTGTTTAGAGCATACAAGACAAGAGTCCCCAGAGCGAGCAGCGGGGCACCGATTCCCTTGGATCTTGCCTGCAGTAGATGCTGTATTATCTACTTTTGCAGATTTTCTAGTCATAACCATGTTGAAATCCGTTGATAATCAAATAAATACAATATAAAAGGATTCGTAAGAAGCAAAATTCCACATTGACCTCGTTCCGTCGGTGTCAACCATAGATGTACATCATAATCACATGATTTTTTCCATGTTCCACACCTTTTTCAATGACTAAACAGTCCGATTGGGGAGGAACATTCTCTCTCACAGCGCTTGCAACGATAGGCAGTGCTCGGTCGATCGGTGTCAGTTACACGCCGGCGGCGTGATCTGTGTTCAGCAGTCAAGAGCTGTATCTGCTCCTCACCAGCTTGCAGACCAGACTTTACACAATTCCTTCTAAGTAAGCGGCCAAGAGTAACTTGTTCCCAACTCACGGGCTAAATTCCTAAAGCTTTCATATCTCTTTTGCAAACGTCTTTGTACCGCAATGGTCGGCTTCCTGATTTCATCTCACCATAGAGTATATCTTTCGGAATACGACCATTTTCTATTCTGCAGACATGGCCAAGCCATCGCATGCGGCACTGTCGTAGTAGGGTGAACGTGCACTGTAGACCAGATTTTGAAACACTTCAGGCACATCAGTAGACATGGCAGTGAGACTCCATCATGTTTTCGCATGCAGCTCAAATCAATTTAGCTCGGCGTTAGCTACATAACGCAAAAGCACTGCACGATTGCATATCTATATAAATTATCATCATGAGCATGAGGTGCACGGATGTGCAATCGTGCAGCATTTTTGTGCTGTGCGGCTAACATCGTGCTAAATTGATTGGCCAACGGTAGTGAACTGCGTGCGAATACACGCTGGAGTCTCACTACCATTTCTATCCCCCCCTCATATCTGTCTAGGTCTGGGCAACCTGACAGTATCTTAGCCCACGTGCAGTCTCTGACTGTGCGGCACTTTGCATGGATCAGGCTTGTGCTTTCATACCATGAGCATGAGCTTCGCACATCTTTTTTAAATATAGGTATGATAACCGATTCGTCCCAACTCAGAGGGACGGATTCTGATAACCACACTTCACGGAGAAGATCGCCTAATGTGCTGATTAGGACTTGGCCACCTTCTTTGAACAAGACAGGTATGTCATCGGAGCCAGCAGCTTTGAATCGTTTCATGGATTCGATACATTCATTAATTTCTAAATCATTAGGAGGATCTACGCTAACAGACCAAGGATCACACTGCTTCAAATGAGGAAAAGATTCTGTTGCACGCGACCAGTTGAATTGTTCTTCAAAATGTTCGGCCCAACGCGAGAGGCGGCTATTCTTATTAATGATAAGAGTACCGTCTATTTCAGCGATACTCTCATTCACTCCTGTTTTCGTAGGCCCAGTCGATCGAATAAGTTGAAAGAGTTTTCGCACGTTACCCGCATTATTTGCTATTTCCATTTCTTTGACCTTATTTAGCCACCACTTTTCTCTGTCTAGTCTTAAGCTCCGTTTAAGTTCATTCCTCACGCGTCTACGCGGTGTGTTGTGTCCAGGACCATGAGGTATTTGGCGTCGCTGGTGAAGAATTTCTATAGAGCGCTGTGAAATCCAGTGGTACTTTTGGGTTGGTTGTGTAGTCTCACAGGCTGTTATTGCAGCGGCTCGCATAATCCCTGCTATTTTGTTCCACCTTTCATCGGCAGTTGCACACTGAGCAACTGGAAGTGAGTTACTCAAGGTGGTCCTATAAATGTCTTGAACTGCAGGCAGAGAGAATTTTTCGACCACGATGCGTTTCCCATTCGAAGGCTTCGTACCGGAGAACTTTAACGAGAACCTACATCACACAAGAGCATGATCTGAATCTATGCAGGTATTCCAAAAGGATCGGCAGTCCTCAATGCAACCTCTCCAGCGAGCACTTATGGCGATATGGTCGATTTGGGCCGAAGGTTGGCTTCCATCCGGCGAACGCCATGTGGCACATTGACATCTTTTATGGCGAAAGGAAGTGCTGGTAATGAATAATCGAGATTGTGCACAGAATTGTATGAACCGTTCACCATTATCTGTGCGTTGGCCTTCAAGACCAAACATGCCACCTAATTGTGATTCAGATGCATCTAAGCGACCCAGTCTGGCATTCATCTCCCACTAAACAATATAGGAGCTTTTTGCACGTCACACAAAAGCATAAAGATCGTCGTAAATTATAAACACTTGTAAATTTATTGGAAAATGTTTGTAACCAATCAAGGAATAATATGTGGAAAAGAAAGTTTATAATGAATTGGTTAGTTCAGTTTATTGGCAGCATATCACTTCGGACGCAATCTTCATCGGACTGTGTGTCATTACGAACAGTCAGGTTTAAATTTCATTCACGTGACAAATCCTAAGCTGGTTAAGAACTGCAGAGGCCATTATAGGCGCTAATCTTGTTGAGATTGTCGAGATGAAGATCAGTCGATGACCCCCGCATGCTGTGTAATCCATTAATTGTTTTGATTGTGCGCAGGTATAATTGACATCGTACTTTTAATTTTGTACGGCTATCTCCTCTGGAGGATGAGTCGGCTTCAATGACGATTCTTTTGAATTTAGGTACAAAGCGGCGTCCCCAGCACCACTCGGCATTTGTTCGAGTCAGCTACTCTAGCCTTTGCACAACCAAGTGCGATCTGCAATGCAGCAGGGAGTTGTCAGAAAGAGATTGTGTGCACCAACTAACCGTTGACTAACACATCTTGTTTGCATTTCAGCTATTGTACGCTTATTTTTAGAATAGTAAATTGTAACGTTCTTTATACGATCCGAATTAAGTAGAAAAGGAAGACGGGTTTGAGTGGAGTAAGCAACGCTTTACTATTCTAAGAATGAGCGTACAATAGCTGAATTGCAAACAAGATGTGTTAGTCAACGGTATATAGAAAGTATACAACAAACAATCATGACACTGCCAGACTCTGTTTCAGAATTTTGCTCAGGTTTTTCTCCCGAAGCCGTTCCCGCGATCGGGTATCCCGCAAGGCTGCGGAGGTTTAAAATCAGGGTTTTCCTTTCCTTAGATGAAATGCCCTCTTGGGCTAACGAGCTCCATTTGACCGAAGCAAACTGGTTTTCAGGCGCCAGTCACTCGCCCTCGCCCCTTTTCCTGTTAGTAGAAGCAGTTCTGCCGGGCACGGGGAACCGCTCGTGCAGGCCAGAAGCTGGACTGTGAAGCCGACTCATCCTCCAGGAGGAGATAGTCGCACTAAAGTAAAGTAAGAAGCTGGACTTGGTTGTCAGAGGCTATTTGAGACGCGTGCCATATGGGAGCATTTTATAAACAATGGGAGCTTATCCCCACTGCCATCCTCGCTTATGACAACCTTTGGAACCAATGGACATCGTCTGACAGGTTAGCCTGGTTGCGTAATCTGTGCGCACACTGATGGTCACGCACGTTATTGTTTATCTGCTGCAGAACCGAGCTGGAGATATCAGCTTCATTCACCTTGTTGTATGTATTCTTACCAGCCTTTTCTATCTCCACCACATCAACGTGAATTGTTCCATGCATGGTTTTACCCCCTCCTTATCACTTCTAAGTTATCAATATCAATGCTATGACCTGCGTCCAGCGTGTTCAGCGAGAGCTGAATCTCTCAGTGATTGATGTAATCCCCGAGATTGCGTGGTTGCTTACCAATTCGCTTTTCGTGTTCCTTTATCCTAGTGCTGCGTTCTCTAGAAGTTTGCCCAATGTAAACACCCAGGCAACTCTTGCAGTTTATTTTCTATACGTAATTCGTGGCGCAAACTGTTGCTGTCTTACTTTATGATGCGTTAGTAAGGTTGGGAGCGTTCTACTCCTTTTATACGTTACTCCTATACCTGATTTTCCCTCTGATACATCCTCAAAGTATGGTGTGCACGCCTAACTTTTCCGTTTTGGTGTCGGGTAATTTACCCTTTTCAATTGGTGCTTAATTAGGCCCTTAGGGTAACGGTGGTTGGCATAGCTGCACAAGTGTTCAACTTTGTAGAACATCGATTCAGCAAGTGAATTGAATACCGTTAAATGTGCGCAAAGAAGTTCCTCGGAACGCATTCTTTCGATTGGGCTGCTATTAGACTTGTTCTTATTTTACCGTTCTCCTTTCGCGCGAGACAGTCAAGTAATAGACCCAATTTCCTTTGTAAATTGAATGTTTGTATCCAAGTTGTTAAGGTCATTATGAAATGCTTCTGATCTGTTACGTTTTAAGATTATGATATGTGTCGTCGTGCTAAGTTGATTGGCCAGAGGTAGTGAGCTGCATGCTGAAACAGGCTGGAGTCTCACTACCATTTCCTGTTCTTTTTTCATCCTCATAACTGTCTAGGCCTGGGCAACCCGACTGTATCTTAGCCCACGTGCAGTCTCCGACTGTGCGGCATTTTGCCTGGATCAGGCTTGTGCTCTCATACATACATAGGCTCAGTATGTAGGCTAAGTGCACCGAAACGCCTTGGTCATCGAGTTATAATAATATTAATGATATCAGAACATCTTGTGAGCCGCAAGAATGTATTGACGTAATTGTAAAAATATCTTTACATTCTCCAGTGCTGCAATCAGTCAGGACATAGGTATGTTACGTTGACAGGATTCCAGTTTTAAATGGAAGCATAGTAATCGCGGACTGTGCGACACGTGTCTGTTGCAGACGTTTGGTATCTTGAATCTGGCAAGCAGCAAACATCGAAATATACCAAATCTTGGCAGACGATTAGAGCAACTTGCTAGCCTCTAAGAAAGTGTGTACATACAGGTAGGTATGTAACAAATCTGAAGCTTAAATCCAGAAAAATTGTCGCACAGTAATAGACTTCGAGTAGTGTAGGATACTACCAGGTTGCACATGCCTACACAAATGTAAGGAATAAAAGTGGTAGTGCGACACCAGCGTGCTTCCGCATGCAGCTCAGTACCGGTGGAAAAGCAACGGAGTACGGTGTTACTTGCGCATTACAAAGTACAACACAATTACATACCCGTGCATTCGTACATTCTTGGCATCTATGTGGGTAGGGTGTGTGGATTTAAAATTGAGGTTTGGGTTCAGGATATGGTTAGGTTCTAATTGATTCACGTTTATAAACAGCTCATAAAACGGATCTTGATTTTAGATGTGCCCTCAATTCAGCTGATCGGACAGAATGGTTTACTCCCTTTTGAAACTATTTTGTCCAATGGCGAGCACACTATTATAGTTCTGGTCATAAAAGGATGCATAAGGGCATTTCATTACCAGTCATTTCGGCGCAACAGTTTTGTCTGATTAAGTTAGCATGTACCGTGCGCTTAGTCGAACATTACTGTAATGTGTTAGCATCGCCGTTGTTGTGTTGTGTCAACGGTGGTCTTCTGGTAGCTAATGCATTTCGCACGGATGTGCAACCACACAGTACTTCTGTGCTGTGCAGCTTACACCGTGCTAAACTGGTTTGCCACCAGTAGTAGTCTGAATACAAAAACACTTACTGCCATTTCCTCTTTCTCATATCTGTCTGACAGTATCTTAGGCCGCGTGCAGTCTATGACTGTGCGGCACTTTGCCTGGATCAAGCTTGTGCTTTCATACATACATTCATACATACATACATACATACATACATGCATACATACATACATACATACATACATACGATGCTTGATTCAGTTTCACAGCCAAAGTGATATGTGGTGTAAATTACCTAACTGGTTTTGTTTCATGCATTGTGGGGACACCATGTAGCGCGTGATTTAACGGTCGTATTTACCTCTTGCTCAATTCTCAGTGAAAATCAAATGCTGATGTCTGTATTATTTTTGGGTGAGGATCACCATCGGAGACTAGAAAAGAACTTACCCTGCATTAATTTTTATACCCATCCTCCAATGGGAATTGTAACGTGGATTGCAAAAAAACTAGTATGCTTCATCGCTTGCTCAATATTTATATCCTTTAGTTTTTGCGTTACAGTTAAGTACTTAGGTACTTTACAGATCATGCCCGATGTACTAAACAAAAGAACACAAAGTTGCTTTCAATGTTGTCGAAATCTTTGCATCCCTTTTTGTAACAGTCCTACCAGTGCTCTTTTTTCCGTATATTCTACATTTTCGCTTTGCTATGTAGTAAAGCCTACTTATATTTGTTTTTGTCTCAACTATTTTGATGAACTGCTCCAGATTTATATTTGTTTTCTAGTGTGCAATGATCGTTGATCGGAAGTTTCTCGATCTTTTCTGGATCATTTCTGGCGATAACACATCCGAACGCGATAAAGCGATCGCCAAGCTGTTATCTCAGATTGTCAGCGCGAATGGAAAGGTAATGTATTCTATGCTAATTTACGTTTTCAGCCAAATTCAGAGTATTTTGATTATACTCTCGATCGGTTGACAAAGGGTTTGAAGTCCTTTGCTGAAAATGCCAGAACCGGATTTTTCACCACATTATCATCAATTCTCCACCGTTTTCCTTCGCTTACTCCAGCCTCAGTGATGTTTAATTTATTCAAAAAACATATTTTCGATTTTAACGTTTCGTCAAACACAGTAAATGCTATCCGTGATAATTTTTTTCAAGGAAGAACTGTCTCTTAGACATGCATACCTTCTCTGTTTGCGTTTATACGTGGATACCGATCGTATAAAAGAGGTAATCTATATTTTGTAAACAATGTTTGCAGTTGAACTTGGATTTGCTACGGCGTTTGTTGCACCCTGTTTTGTCGCTTTATGAAAATCCTTCATGGAAGTCTAACGTACTTGCAGTGGTGGGAAGTGTTTCGAATAAGGTTTTACATTGTTTTTGATTACATTACTTGCAGATTTCTTCGAAACATTTAAAATCTGTGCTTGCACAATTTATCGAAGAAATTTGGAATTCTTTCATCTCGCAAGACAGTGATATTTCGGGTGATCAGTTGTTGTACTTATTGGGAGTTTTGCAGAGCACTAAGGTTGGTGACATATTTTATCTCAAACTTTTAAAAATTTAGCACATTGGTATCAAGGGCTCCGAAATTCACATTAATCTACGCGAGAAAAAGTTCAGAAAGAAAATTATCATTGGTCTTTTGGTAATTTTCTTATTTATTAACCGGTTCTCTATTTTAAGCGGTCATCCCCTTCCGTGGCCTTGTCACTTTGTGATCAATTGATTGATCAAAAAGCGTTGGAATCCATTTGGCCTAAGTTCTGTGGTATGTTTAACGTTTTCACGTGAATGTTTCACCGCGCAACTGATCTCACATTTGTATTCCGTATTGTCATTGATAAGTGCGGTAGATCCGCTTAGTAGCAAGTGACAATCGCTCTGCGTCTGATAATTCACAATCAATACCAGTCCACGGAACACGATTATTAAACCTGATAATGCGTCGATATTCGCAACACACTAGTATTCGTTTGGCTTCTAGTGAGTTTTTCATCAAAGGTTTTCAGCAGAAAGTTTTCTTCCATCTTAATTCATTCTTAGGCCGCGTTTACTATAAAGAGACACACTGCTATTGATATTTTCTAACCCTAATTTATCATTACGCTTGGATTTGTGCAGATGCTCACCGATAAATGACATGATCATAGTCAGGAAGGGTGTTATACCAGTAGCATGTACCGAATGCTCAACTGCCATACAACCATGACAAAATGAAATTCTAAAATGGGGAGGGCGTGACGTAAACAGATATGCTAGAGCAAGCACAAGCAAACTGCGATGAGGTGCCTATACCTCGAATGTAACAAGCATTCACACAAGTTGCGTGAACGAGTAAAGCGGCATCGTCACGACAGCTTCCTCGCGGCTTTCATTGCCACGTGTCATAACAGGCTTTCCTAGTCACTTCACGCAACAGCACTAAGCAAACACCAAAACGATGTTTACTGCAAGACCGCCGCTCAACGCGGTTTTTAGACTTATTCTGAAGCGTAACTAACCACTGCGATATCTGATTGCGAGAACCTCGGTGCGAAGACTGACCTCGCCTAGTTTTCAATGATTGCTATGCCATATTGTGAATATGCGAAGTGCATTGGCGACGAGCGCTAATCACGAGCTTTTGAATAATATGCTGAACTCTACCCTCTGAGACAACACGAGCAAAAAGCGCCGAAAAAAGCGAAGACGACAATTGCGAACTCGCAATATTTCGGGTTTCGGATTGTTTGCATCGACTGACAAATCAGATCGAAGTGACATCCGGGACAGGCATGTTTAGGATCAGCGTCGTGATTGTTTGCTTTGTCTATATAAGATAGGCGTGTCTTTGGTTGTTTGTCTTGTGCGTAATAAATGCCTTTGACAAATCGGCTTCTTTTATGTTGTGAGATTCGTGGGTGAACGCAATTAGCGTTGAACCTGTTGACCTCTGGGATGAAGCGAGACACAATCGATGTGCGTGCGTGCATGCAACGCGGGGGGTTACATGCTTAATGTTGGACCAATGACTTGAGATATGATAATTGGCCAGATGTGCGCCACCTGCCACTCGTTGACCTGACGCAATAATTTCCGACCTCTCTCTCTCTCTCGACCCCCCACCTGCTACAATTAGACGAGATCTACACCAATCGAGATGCGACGTCGCAAAACGAACCCGTTTCGGGAGTCGGTGTTCTACCATCCATAAAACGTGGCTCAACCTTCGTTATCCATGCGGTCTATCTTTTTTCTCTATATCAACATTACTGACGAATAGCATCGCTGCCTATACTATGGTAACTGCACTATGCTGTCTCCGAGCTAAATTGATTTGATAATCACGCTGTGGCGTCCCCATAGTCGATTTTGGTTTGATCACTGTCATATCAAATAAACGTTTAAAATTAGCATTTTCACTTGGTACGCTCAAGTTTTCTTGTTACGTTTAATTTTTAATGTTTTCGTGTTCAAAGTACTGTTTTACTCACATCCTCATCCCTTACAAACCACTACCGGTTTCTGGCTGTTTGCCGTCATCAAGTGGCGGTAGTAAGATCAGGTTTAGTGAGCCTTGAAACAGTGGAATAGTTGTACACGAAGATATACTTGTGCCACTGGTGACACTGTCATGAAGATTTTTCTACTTCTACTTTAGTTGGGATTTTAATTATTTGTACTGTGCCTCGATGCGATATTGCTGCTTTGGCGATTAAAACCATCATTAATTCTCTTGTACAGCCAAAGTCTTCTCTTCCAACGCTCCCGCAAAACACTATGGTCGTCTGTTGGAGCTCACTACGCATGTGATTTGCAAACATGGAAATGCGTTTGCGCCAACTGTTTTATCGCCCGCCGTGCTGAGAATGTTCACTCATCAACTGTCCAATCCGACGTTGAGTTGCTTCAAACTTGCGTGTGATTTCATGTCCCGAACATTGGAAGACGTTTCGCGAAAATCTTCAACAGAATCGGATGCAGATAGTGTCAAAACATCTCCTGGTTCGCACACTCCTATTTCGGCAGACGTATTCTTCACTTCGCTTGTCAACTCTGATCCATTTTGTGACTTGGTGGCTGATTCGAAAGCTCCACATCCTTGTCGGGTGAGTAGTATTTGTTGCGCGTTTGAGTCTAATCTTTTTTCGCCTTTTGTGGGCCTCAATTCTGGCCGCGTAAACTTGGAAAAGGTCGACATCGTTTTGTCAAATGGTAAACAGAGATATAATTTTGAACCACTGTCGTGTAACTTGTTAAATACTTCCATTTTAATGAACGTGATGAAACTTCTATAAAATAGAAAATACGTTTCCCAGAAATTATGTCTGTATGCGGTTGCTTATTGTTGGTCGGTCTCATTCCATTGTTGCTTTTTGTTTTCCTTTCTCATTCCAATTTTCTTTCTTGTCGTATTTGGCTAGCAACCATTGACACCGGAGTTTTTACCCTATCGTATGACATGTATGTATTGCGTCATTGCATCAACATACGAATAACATGGATTATGTTAAACCGCAATGTTTACACTGAATTTATAAATTGTGGTCGCATATACATCTAGCTCAAGTTACCCGGTAGTTCGTGCTGTGTGGCTAACATCCTGCTAAATTGATTGGCCAGAGGTAGTGAGTTGCATGCTGAAACAGGCTAGAGTCTCGCTATCATTTCCTGTTCTTTTTTCTTCCTCATATCTGTCTAGACCCGGGCAACATGACAGTATCTTAGCCCACATGCAGTCTCTGACTGTACGGCACTTTACCTGGATCAGGCTTGCGCTTTCATACACCCGGGTTGACCCAATGAACTCCTCAGTACTTCTGTGTTGTGATAATGAAACCAATGGTGCTTTATATTATCATTCCAGTTTCTATTGGACCATTGCCCGCAAATAATCTCGGTGGAATCGATAAAGCTTTACGCGCGGAAACTTGTACAAATCTTTCGTGATCCACAACAACTTTGTCGTAAAGCCGATGGTGAGACGGATTCAATGAAACCCAACTCCATCAACCCCACTCACATTCGATTGTTGATAGCGTCCCAGTTGCAATCGGTTCTGCGATCGATGACATCGAAAGAATTAGCCGACTCCGATGTGTCGCTCACCGATGTAGTTCTGCGCTTCCTAGTTGAAACGTGTCTCAATGAAACAGCAAATTCACTCACCAAACATGAGATTAATGCATGCTGGGCGAGTCTCTTTCGTTATTTGGAATATCTGGTTTCGCCAAACTTGATCAAACTGCACGAATATCGAAAATCGAAATTGCTGTGCATTTTGTCCACAATCTCGTCGCACATGAAGCTTCGGAGTTCATCGGAGTTCAACCACCATCTCCGAAAATCCACTTCGGTGTTGACCAAAGCAACGCTTGATGACTCGGTTCATTTCCACCAGAGCAATCTTCTTGCGGTCACTTGCATATTCGCAATTTCCCAATCGCAAGGTTTGTCAGCGCATTCGTTGTAACACTTTGCTATGATTGTCTAGGCATGGGCAACCTGACAGTATTTTAGCTCACCTGCAGTCTCTGACTATGCGGCACTATGCCTGGATCAGGCTTGTGCTTTCAGTGCACGTATGTGCAATTGTGCAGCATTTCTGTGCTGTGCGGCTAACATCGTGCTAAATTGATTGGCCAACGGCTTCATGCTGAAACACGCCGCAGTCTCATTACCATTTCTATTTCCTTTCTCATATCTGTCTAGGCCTGGGCAACCTGACAGTATCGTAGCCCATGTGCAGTCTCTCACTGTACGGCACTTTGCCTGGATCAGGCTTGTGCTTTCATACTATACCATATATGGTTGTCCCCTTGAAATATACGCACAGATGTGCAGTACACACCGTTGTGCACTTGTGTAGCATTTCTGTGCTGTGCAGCTAACACCTTGCTAAATTGATCTGCCGCCGGTTGTGAGCTGCATGCGAATACACGCTGCATTCTCGCTGTCATTGCTATTTTGCTTTCCCATGTCTGTCTGACAGTATCGTAGCCCACGTACAGTCTTTGACTGTGGCACTTTACCTGGATGAGGCTTGTAATTTTATACATATTACAATCTACGTTTTATTTACTTGAGATGAAAACTACTAATGTGTTATAGAACGTGTAATTCGAAATATACAACCAGGAACGAAGTATCGCAGAGGTCAGAATGCTGTAGCACCGTCCGCGTTGAATTTAGTAGTGGTGGAATATGTTTATTGCAATTGATGTATGGATGAGCTATCGGACAGTACTCATGTATTATGCGGGTAACTGCATTTCTGCAGCATTTCTGTGCTGTGCGGCTAACATCGTGCTAAATTGATTGGCCAACGGTAGTGAGCTGCATGCTGAAACAGGCTGGAGTCTCACTACAATTACTATTACTATTTTCTTTCTATTTGTTTTGTCACATCTGTCTAGGCCTGGGCGACCTGACAGTATATTAGCCCACGTGCAGTCTCTGACTGTGCGGCACTTTGCCTGGACCATGCTTGTGATTTAATACATAATACATACGGGTAACTGCATACTATACTGATTTACAAACGGTACTGAGCTATGCGCAGAAACATGCTGGGGTCTCACTACTATTTTCTATTTTCCCGCACCTACATCTCTAAGTTTTGGCAATTTTATCTCAGCATGCGCAGAGTCTCTAGTCTTTTGCCTGGATGTAGGCTTGTTATTTCATACATACATTGCAGTAGTGACAAAGTCAACGATCGTACACAACACCGCTGAAAGCGAACGCATGTTTGAATGTCCTATACGAAAAAAATTGTTAAAAACCCTATCTGGTCCGCTGTTATGCAACTCTGCATTACGCTGTGTTTACTTGATTGTCGTCTTTAATGGGCTTCATGCTAAGAAGCGTAGCAGTCTCACTACCAACTTTCCTTCTTATCCATCTGCGTAGGCCAAAGCATTCTTTCAATGCATCTGTCCACATGCGGTCTGTGGCTGAATGGTACTTTACCATACATAACCTTGCGAGTTCTGCGATTACTGGCATATCGCCTCTATTCCTTTGCTGCCAGTTATTTGCTGAAGCTTGGATATACAAAACTGATGCTTTTGACTTTTATCAGTACCATTGTTTACTGCCGATGATCGGCTGCCACCCGTAACTCGCTGTATTCTTCACTGTCAGTGCAATCTAAGGTTTGGATAATAATATATTTATTCTCGGATTCATCTTGTTCACCCCATAGGACTTTGCACAACAGCTTATTTCCAACGACAGGACTTGTAATTCGCCGGCTCTCTTTTTTAAAGGCATTCGTCCAGTTTTATTTTGTCATTGCGTTTCACTATTTAACTCGATTTTGCTTGCTTCTGTTTTAGATGATTCCAATATCGCATCCTTGCTATCCGACCTTATTGAATGTTGTAAACGAAGTTTGTCCAGCACAGTTGAGCCTTCAAGCGCTGAGCCTCAGTGGACGTCTGTTTTGATGGACGTTCTCCTTGGACTGCTTTCCTACCAATCTCACATGCTTCGTTCATATGGCAAAGTTGTTTTTCGGCGACTTGTCGACGCTAATCTCATCGATTCTACTTGTCTGAACTTAGTCATGGAGGTGCTGAAAAGTGGACTGAAACAAGAGGAAACCGAAGGGGATGGTGCTGATGAAGAAGATTCTTTACTAGAATTTTTGCCAGTAGAAGCTGAAAAACAACAAGATTCTGACTCGGATGAACATCTCTCGGAAGATGAAGGTACTTCATCGTTAAGATATTATGTAAAGTCATGAAATGTCAGTTTCACCTAAGTGAAATTCGATTCTAAGGTTTTTGCCATTCATTCGCGATATTCTGCTCAAATTTCTGCTAGATTTATTTTTCGTTTTTTCCCAATATGATGCAAACGTCCTGTTAAACTTTCCCACAATTTTGCCCAATCTGTACATCACGGGAATCACTTTGACTGCAAGATCTACTCTCATAATTTTCGTCGTTTTTCCAATGTCACCGCGAAATCCTTGCGTCTAAGCGGTAACTTTCTCATTCAGTGTTAGTAAAGTCCCGAATACTAGCCACCTGCATTCTAACTCCAGTGCAAGTAACTACTCAACACAACTCGCCTGTACATTAAAGGCTGCTTTTTTGCTGGCACAAGTAACCTCTTCTCATTATTTGTTGTAAACTTTTCGTGGTTTGTAACGTTATTTCATTCAACTATCTTAATCTATGTAAATCTATGATTATGCGCTACTGCCTGATTATAGGCGTGTGATTTCATACAACCTCCATACAACTTTACCTCCATTTACGTAGTGCTTGCGAGTAAATTAACCGACTCCATCGGATTGCAATGAAATGGTGTTCCATTCTCCAGTTTACGCTTGTTCAAGTGCACCTCCCCTTAGGCCAACAGTAAACTGGTCTTGAGACGCCATTCTACCGAGCTTGTGAGAATCACTTCTACAAGCCGGAAAATGAACTAAGTTGTCTGATTCTATACAAGACGCTTGCAATATTTTAAGATTTTGAGAATATTACCTAAATGCGTACAAGATCGGGCATCATTGGTCGTTGCTGTTAATGAGAACAACCCATGCTCTACTCAGCACACATGAAATCTTAGGTTGCGCTACGCCCTTCATTTAATGGTTATTGCATGACGTAACCATGCATACGTACGTACGCATGCGAACCCCCGATTGGAAACATATCACGTTCATGTGCGTTATCCGGATCGACATCATTTTGTTGTTTTATTTATCCCAGCAGATAAAACACTCCATTTTAATCTGCGTTTTTTCATGGAAGCATTCCTTTCGATACCACATCATCTTTATCATTTCCCTCTTAGATGTTGATGAAAATATGCTAACCGATGAGAATGAAGATCTTCCAACGCAATCGGACAAGCCGGAGGACGAGGAAATGTTTGCCGAAGACGAAGCTCTAGCAGCCGCGTTTAAATTGAACCGGTTGAAATCTGACAAGCGAGAGAAGTCTGAACGGATGAGAGCATTGGATCAGTTGAAAATGCGGTATGCGATAAGAATGTCCACATGAACATATAGGAAATAAATTTGTTTTTTTTGTTAGTAATTTGGTTTCGTATTCTGTTTCAGCTGTTTCGATTTTCTGGATTGTGCTGCTCAATATAGCAACAGTCCGGAACTTTTATGGGTGAGCGTTTTGCAGTTCTTTATTTGAATTCATAACCAACTTCCTTTGAACGCATAGAAGCCATTTTCATGGATTGTTCTGATTCATTTACGTTGCTGTTATCTTCGTTTCCCGAGGCGCTTTCACTGATTTGATAAACAAGTAAATCAGTCAGGTAGCATCGACTAAAGGGTCATAAGCATACTCCAACAACCCTTGCCTGACAAGATCCTATCGATACGCGATATCAGTGTACAACTTTGTGCCAGATTTTCACGGCGATATTTTATATCAGAATCATTTATTTCAGTTGAATAAAGCCAAATTCAATTTTGTTTGGATTGATAAATTATCCACTTCATTCATATTTGCTTCGAAATAATTTTATTGTGGGTGTCTTGGGAAGATTTTCTCAGAGTCTTGCTGCATCCAGGATCTTCACATCGCCATAGGTTCCAATATGAAAAGGTATAAACTAACCGGTAATGCAGCCGCGGCCTTTGGTTATTTTTTGTTCAGCCGCGCTAAATTGAATTCGTACGGTGCTGAGCTGCACGCGGCAACATGCTGAAATCTTGTTGCCCTATTATTGACATGATCTGAACCTACATGCCTGGCACGTTATCTGTCTTCAGGGGTTAGTATTTCCTACTTCCCCACCCACGAATGTGCGTCGGCATTAAGTGATATCCTGGGGATTTAGGATTTCTTACGTTACCACCAAATTGTGCTCGTGATGGTTTTTCATCGATGCTTTGATGATCGCAGTTTGAACGGCCACATCCATTATCCACATGGAACTGAAATGGTCGTTGTCAGCATATGAACTTGGTTTTTATAAATCTCGGTCCAAACCTTTCGCTCTGCGTACATAGAACGTCTTACCACTTTACATATTTTACTGTTTATTCTTTTTTATTAATATTACAGCATCGACAGCTAATTTAATAAATTCATTTAGATTTGGTGCCTTTTCTGTAAGGCTGTTCCACTCAACGCATTAACGATCAAAAATTTGACTACACTAGTTCCAACGAGCTACATCTACTGTACTATAGTCTCGTGTCTTGGGCAGCCTGACAGTATCTCAGCCCACGTGCAGTCTCTGATTGTGCGTCACTTTGCCTGGATCAGGCTTGTGGTTTCATACTATACCATACCAGACAGTTTGAGATAATTCCGTAAGAATTGATCACTGAAGCGAAGACACCCTGGTCATATTGTATTAAGCCATTCTCACGACATGGTCCCCTGCATCAGTCAACATTTAATTCTTACTTTTTACTTTATAACGAATTGTGAGGCTGGAAATTCGGGCGTCCAATTGATTACGCTGGTGCAATGTATGCGTTACTAAGCGATCATTATCCTAATATCGTACAACACTCTCCCTTAGATCATTTCAATTGAACTAATGCAACTCAGTCGGGAGTCTTGTTCGGACGGCGGACAACGCAAAACAGAGACATCTAATCGTCTGAGCCCGCAATCGCTTGACCGTGCCATCGAAGTAGTGGGTCATTTGCATCGTCGTTCCGGTGTATCGTTGCGAACGCTTCAGAACGCGATTCTAACCGACACGAATAGTCAACACAAGTTCCGGGAGCTCTCTGACCTTGTGCTCGATGCCTTGCAAATGAGTAAGTTTCAATTATCTGAACTCTGTTGAACTCGCAGCTTAATTTTCCTGGTGTTTTTCGTCTACATTGGTGACGGACTTTTCATTATGTACGCTGTAAATTTCCAATTTAAATGTCACGTGTGTATGAGTTGCTCCAATCTGTGGCACACCAGGTCCAGAGGTTAAACATGTCGATGAAGAATAAGGATAGGTTTTTATCGTCTACAACTGGATACCATTCAACCGCAAACAATACCCATACGCCATATTGCAATCTCTGACTGTACGGCACTATGCCTGGATCAGGCTTGTGCTTTCATACCATACCGCATATTGCTATCAGTCTTCTTGTAGATGTGTGCAATGTAATGTGAGTCGACTGCATCAGATATTTATGAGCTGTGAATGTCAGTAGCAATTCAGCTTGCTATGCGTAATTTTGTCATGATGAACATATATGGTATGAAAGCACAAGCCTGACCCAGGCAAAGTGTCGCACAGTCAGTGACTGCACGTGGGCTAAGATACTGTCAGGTTGCCCAGGCCTAGACGCGATGGAAATCAAAGCAGATGGTCGTGCACAATTATCCGATCCAACTTTTCCTTCATGATGTTGATCATGTGAATGCGCTAACTCGAAATCGGTTTGGGATTTGACATTGAGTTGTCGTTGAATCTCTTAGGTTCGGTACATGTCTTCCTTGATGCGATCTGATATCAAATTCGTACACGTCTCGAATCTATGTTTGATTATGATTTCGCCATTGGTGTGCTCGAGCGATTTTGCAATAGCGTACTTTATACACAATGGAACTAAGCAAGAACACCATTCAGAGGTTCTCGTGTGGCGGTGACCTTCGAGAAGTTCGTGCTTCTATCTACACCTTATAGTACGCTACCTCGCTGTAAAATGGATAACAACAATTGTCAAAAAATAACTACGGTGCCCCCTATCCAGTGGATGGAATTATTTCGTAAAAGGTGGATCCGGTATTACACTAAGTGAATCGAGGCCAAACCGCGTTCTCTGTTCTCACGTCTGCTACGTTGTTTGTATAGTCTTCAAAACAATCGATGTGACATTAAACACGTCAACCCACGTAACGATTGAACCCTGATTCATCCCTGAGGTCTACCTCTCCAATGCTAAATACGTTCACCCACGAATCCCACAGCTCAAGAGAAGGCCAATTGATCAAACCGTTTATTATTCCCATGACAAAGAACAACACACCCGCCTATCTTATATAGGCACAACACTGACCTCGACCTGACTGAACCGTTTGCCACCCAGTTCACTTTAAGCCATCACCACGCTAGGTTCGTGTGACCGACCTTGACGAAATTCCAGATTGTTTAATAGCGGCTGACGTTGTTCATTAGCTCATGTTTCTGAGACCGGGTCGCTCGAACCGTTTCCGTATCTTTCTTTTGAAATCCGAGTTAGTACGGGTTCGCGATTGTCGTCGTCACTTCACGCTCTTGTGCTGTGCCAAAGGGTGGTGTTCTACACCTCATTCGAAAGCTCGTGACTAGTACTCATTGCGAATGCACTTAACATCTCCATACTCATCCATCAAACTTAGTAAGCTACGGATTAGAGCACAGTGAGCACGAGAGTTAAGGTTCAATGGATTTGAATGTCCCGTCTACGATAACCAATTAGCAGTGAGAATAAACTCAGCCAACGATAATTAATAAGGAGATAGAGTTGATTTTCAGCATAATTGGGTTTCAACATCAGGTTCGGATCCACATTGAATCTGTTGGTGGTAGAAAAAATGTGTTGTTGTTACGAAAGCTCGTGAGTAGTACTCCTCGCGAATGCACTTCACAATATCACGTTTACCAATTCGTTTCAATGAAACCCGAGGTAAGCACCGGTCGTCCGTGTCACTGTGGCTGAATCATGCTAATACGTATTCGGCAAAGCGTTATACAACTTTACACTCACTAGTTTCTGCTTTCAAATTCGAATAGACTTCTGCTTGATTTCAACTGCCTCTATACATTCAATCAAACTCCTTGTGTTCCCATTTGTAGAAAAACATTCTCCCGAGTTCATCAAGATTGTCATATCAATTTTACATTTCCTGGTGAGTTGTGTGTGTAAAACCATTTCGTTTACATTTTCATACATTTTTATGCGTTGTCGGCATCTTGGTGAGGGATTATCGTGAAAAAGAAATGATGTCAGCATTTAGTATATTAGAGTGTGATAATTAACCACAAACAAACTGTGAAACCGACCAGAAAGCAAGCCAACTTGTACATAAATAAAACAGCATCCTGTTCATTTCTTCACAGTTCAGATTGAAAGCTGTTTGATGTTGTCCTGCTCACTCGGGATACTCGAATGTTTGAATGTGCTGTGCGTGTAGAAATATTTTGAAATAGTCGTGTTAAATTGCTACTGTAGTACTTTTCCTGCACAGGTAAAGCCATGTTAGTACCGGCAACGATCTGTATGCATTAACGCATTGGAATGTGTTATTGTCCCAAATGTGTCCTGTAAGTATTCAACCCCACGTGCATTTTATCAGACCGTGACGTTTAGCCTAACTCACGATTTGTAACATCATAAATACCAACATAATTCACTGTAATCCTGGAGTTCTCCTGGATTTCCTTCAATGATTTCCTACTTGCCTCCCAGCCTCTCGAATCCGGTTACAGCAACCCTAAGCGGCATTTCCAGGTTAACATTTGGCCACAAGTTTAGGCGCGTATTTATGGGTTAAATACTTGTCTGCCATAAGCTGCGATGACTTAATGGCGCGAGAAATGAAGTCAAGTGTGAGTCACGTCACGACGGCGTAAGTCAAATGAAACATGATTAGAACACAAGTTTCGGAATATGTTAAAATTAGTTTCACCGCCCAACTACAAACCTAATGCTGGGATAAATGTTTGGAATTTGGGTCGTTTTAAATTTGTTGCCGCTCTTGAGCCCCCAGAAGTCTCTCTGCTAATGTTTTCGAGGTTTTCGCAGCTTTAGTTCAGCATGTGATTGCCGATAAAACGATGGTGTCATG
Source organism: Atriophallophorus winterbourni (assembly GCA_013407085.1). Taxonomy (NCBI): domain Eukaryota; kingdom Metazoa; phylum Platyhelminthes; class Trematoda; order Plagiorchiida; family Microphallidae; genus Atriophallophorus; species Atriophallophorus winterbourni. The sequence goes on along the minus strand of JACCGJ010005362.1, from coordinate 1,121 downwards.
TTATTCTTACGTGTTATTGTTGAGTGATTGTTAACCATTTGACTAATCTTGATGGCAGAATTTCGTTGCGGGAGTTTTAAAGGAAGTGAATCCGCATTTGGCGAACCAGCTATCAGATCCCCTGGTGCGGCAACTGTTGGAGCTCGATCGTCACGCATCTGGCCTTCCTAACGTTTTTATTCATGTGCTCTCCGAGTGTCAAGTAAGTCAACATTGGCCATGTTTTGTGTGATTGCCAAGTGCATTGCGTTCTCGTAAATCATATTTGAAACGGTTTATTTGTTTAGCCGGTCGCAATCGCTTCTGCGGAAAAGCTCGTCACCGTTTTCAAAGACCTTGCATCTGGACAATCATCGCATGGAAGTGAATCAACCGCGAGTCAAAGGAACAAATTTCTTTGTTGTATTCAATACCTGACAGCAATATTGCATTCCTTGGCTGCCGGCAGATTTACCTCGCCCAGTTTGAAAGCGATACCGGTGGTCTTGATGGAAAACGTAATCCCTCTGCTCAGTACCATTGACGCGACAAGTTCAAAGGAAAATGGTGACATTTTGTGGCTTGCTTCGCCGGTTCTAACGACAGCTTTTTTCAAGTGTTTAACTCTGTGTGCGAAAATAATCAAACCCCCTCAGTCCATTCCGGTGAGTATTTGATGAGGTGTGCTAGCTGATGTACAGTTGGTTCTCCATTCTTTCTTGATTTTTTCATGTTTCAGGCTCCAATAAATACATGTCATATGGCCATACATCTTTTATCCGTAATGTACTACTGTGCATTTACCCCGAATCGCGTTTTCCAGCTTTTTTCGGGGGCTAATTGTTTGTGCACACGAATCAGCTTGTCAAATTGACCGAATAGTTTCAGCAATAGAGGAAAATATTCGTAGCTCAGTATGGGATGGTGGTGTTCAACTTGTGTTCGCCGAGCTTGCGTTGTTGTTCTTGGACATTTCGTCACCAGGCTAGATGACATTATCAGCAAAACTTCTTTCGAAGCGTCTTGTAGTTGGAATTCTTTGGTTATTATACCGGCTGCCTGTCCGTTCACAGTCACTCCTGCGGATAGGTCGAGTTCATGTTGTGCCTTCTCCGTGAGCGGTTTCTCATTGTTCCATATGT
>JACCGJ010005361.1:0-12598 GCA_013407085.1 Atriophallophorus winterbourni | reverse complement strand
ACGAGTTTTTGCGTCCGCCAAACAATTCAGAAAGATCGACTACGCGGGTCTACGTGGGTCTACGTGGATCGCTTGGGCTAGTAAATTGGCAAGAACTTGATCAGCACAACACCGAAACACAATGCAGTGAGCTCACGAAAATTCTTCAGTCAAACATAGATCATAATTCGCGATTTGTTGATGAACGACGGGCAAGTGACTTCCGATTTAAGCTTCGCAGTCGCACAAAAAATGGCTCGGAAAACGAAACTTTGCTTGGACTGAACACCGAAAGACCAGAACTGATGCCTCTTGGCAGCAATTTTCTAAAATTCGTAACAAAGTGAATGCTCTCGTCAAAGAGGACAAGCAATATTACCATCGCTCTCTGTCTTGGAAAATGGAAGAAAACCCTAAACTTCTCTATCGGATTGTCAATGCTCGGTCCAGTGTGAAACCAGGGGTGTTTCCTGTTATTTCTGAGAATGGATTAACAGTCACAGCAAAGGAAACGGCTGATACTCTCGCTCAATTTTATGCAAATGTGTTTACCCCGATAACGGTTAGGGCGAATGAGAATTTACTGACATCGATTGTATATCAACAACTGAATGATATTGAGATTAATCCAGCGATTATACGAAGACACTTGTGTCGACTGAACCCTAGGAAATCTCCTGGAGCCGATGGAATAACACCAGCACTACTAAAATCATGTGACCAGCAGCTGTGTGAACCACTATGCCAATTGTTCCAACATTCCCTAACCGAAGGAGTGGTTCCAACAGAGTGGAAGACAGGGGTAATTTCACCGATTTATAAGGGTGGTATCCGTTCAGATCCCGCGAACTACCGTCCTGTCACCCTACTCCCCGTGATATCCAAAGTGATGGAGCGCATAGTGACGGGAAATATAGTTCATCACTTGGAATCACAAAATATACTATCTGTCGCCCAGCATGGGTTTCGTAAAGCTCGCTCCTGCTTGACAAACTTGCTGACGGTATTAAACGATTGGACCCAAACGGTTGACGCAGGAGACAGTGTGCACGCGTGCTATCTGTATATGTCGAAAGCTTTCGACAGAGTTGATCACTTCCTGTTGCTACGGAAGCTGAAACATATTGGTATTGACGGGCAGCTACTCGTGTGGTTCGAAAGCTACCTCAATGGGCGCAAGGCAACCGTTCGAGTTAACGGGGTACAATCACGAGCCATTAATACCTCCAGTGGTGTACCGCAAGGTTCCGTTCTCGGTCCAGTGTTTTCCTAGTTTACATCAATGATTTACCTGAGACGCTCTCATGCAAGGTAGTTCTTTTTGCGGATGATGTTAAACTTTGGATGCGGATAAAATCAACTGCAGACTGCGTAAAACTGCAAAGTGATTTAGATGCACTACACGAATGGTCAGTTAGAAATAAACTGCCGTTCAATTTTCAAAAGTGCAAGTTACTGCAAATCGGTAAGCCCTTTCATTACGAATATCACTTTGGGCAGACGATTTTGAGCTGGACCGAATCGGAGAAGGATCTTGGAGTCTGGATATGTGGCAGCCTAAAGAACAGCGTGCATTGTGAGGTCATTTACAAGCGTGCTTCAAAACTTCCAGGTATGCTTCGACGGATCTTCAGAACCTTTACGCCTGTAACGTTGCCAAGCATCATGAAGACCTACTTAATTCCCACAATGGAACATGCATCACAAGCATGGACTCCGTGGATGAAAAAGGATATATTCTTGCTTGACAGGATATATCATCGTGCAACTAAACTCGTGCGTGGTTTTCGAGACCGTACATACGAGGGAAGGTTGAAAAAGCTAAAGCTCCACACTCCCCTTCAACGTAGACTTCGAAGTGACGTCATCCTTACTTACAAAATATTGCATACTCCAGATCATCCACTCAAACATTTATTCAAATACCGTGAATCAGGAATTACACGTGGCCACTCAGCGGCACTACAAGTTCCCCATTCCCGTACTAATTGTCGCCGATATTTCTATTCGGTACGTCTCTGTTTCCTGTGGAATGCCCTTCCCGAAGCAATTATCACCTCTCCCTGTATCCAAACATTAACTCGAACCTTGGACACTTATTTGTTACACAACGAATTGACGATGCCTGTGTATTGACTCAGGATAAGCATATTACTTGACTCCAGTGACATCGTATAATTGTTTTTATACCTCTTATTAAACGCATATTTACTATGATATGGTAATTGTGAAGCTATGTGCTTTTTGTGACCATAAATTCTTGAATCTTCGTTGTCTGTCAGCCATCTTAACTGTAAGAAGGGAATGAAGTGTATGCCTGCGTGATTGCAATTTGTCATGAGTCTGTGATTACCAGTCACCGAGAATTCACGTTTTTTTCTTGTGCATGTGTGCGAGTCAGTTAGCACACTGTATGCCAGGTTGCCTGTGTCTCGCCAAGCTGTGTGTCAGTTCTATTCTTAGCGCACTGCTGTCCACTCTTGACACAGCGTTGTGGGTTAAAGGCAAGACAAAGCGAGTTCGTTGTATGTATGAACTTTATTGAACAAAAATAGCTGTCAGGAACTTGTACCCGCCGAATTTATGTTTGGATTAAAATATTTCGAACATGAAACGATGACCTCATATTTTAACGGATGGGGTTGTGAGACTGACAGCTGGCGCCCTGACTGTTGGATCACGAATCACTATGTGATTCTGTGTTTGAACATCATGGTTCGTTGAACGAACGCTATGCAACAGTGTCATTCAAGTATAAACTTGTTTCCTATTTATCCACTCTTTCTAGGCTCAAGGTATCCACCTGATGAAGGCAAACAGCCAGTAACCGATAGTGGAATGTAATTTTGGCGGATGTGAGCAACACATCACTTCGGTCATCCATGAGCGCCTTGAGTGCTTCACTAGGAATCATTATGCGTCTCTGTGTTCGAATTTTGTGGATCGTTTTTCGAACGGTTTCAGGAAATATCACTCATGTCTATCTCATCTCTTGCTCACCTCAAACGACAGGACTGCATGTGTGGACAATGGTTACTCCATCCACGCATGCTTTTTAGACATGTCAAAGGCTTTCAACAGCGTCAATCAAAGTGTTTTAATCCAGAAACTTGAATTGCACGAGATAACAGGGAATCTTGCTTGGCTAGAAAACTATTAGCGCGACAGGAGTGCCCAAGTCAGATTTGACGGCGCCTTATCGAAATCATTTAAAATTACGAGCGGAGTGCCCCAGGGTTCGGTCCTCGCACCGATTTTGTTTTTTATTCACGCAAACGATATTCCCCAGCGTGTCAAATGCAAGTTTATGTTATTTGCAGGCGATATCAAGCTTTGAAGACGCATACGTACAAATGATGACTGTGAAACTTTGCAGAAGGATCTAAACACATTGCACGATTGGTCTCTAAGAAATAAACTACCCTTCAACTTCCATAAGTGCAAGTTGTTAAACATTGGAAAGACAGTGAATTACAACTACACTCTTGGGTCCCACAAACTCGTCTATACAATTGAAGAGAAGGATTTGTGTGTTTGGACCAGTTCAAGTATGAAGACTTCACTGCAGTGCAAAGCAGCTTACAAAAAGGCGTCACAAATATTGGCGTTATTGAGACGAATTTTCGGCAGATTATCGAATCAGTCAGTACCCCGTCTCATGAACACTTATCTGAGACCAGCGATGGAGTGCGCTGTTCAGGCTTGGTCACCCTGGATTCAGAAAGACGTCAATCTTCTGCAGCGTATTTACCACCGAACCACAAAGCTTGTACACGGACTAGCTGCTAAACCGTATGAAGAACGTTTGAGGAGTCTCAATGTATTCGACTTTCGCTGTCGTCGACTACGAGGTGACCTCATACTGATGTACAACATTATGCACGTCCCTAATCATCGCTTGTCCAAACTTTTCACACGCTCGCCTCCCCGTGCCAGTCGGAAACATGGAGTTACAGCGCTTATTCACAATTCAAGACTGAACTGTCGAAAATATTCGTATGCTGTACGTGTAAGCTTCAAATGGTACATTCTCCCCTCCATTGTTACACACTCAGCCAACCTGGATATTTTTAAAGCTAATTTGGACAAATAATTGAGAGACAACCCAAACTTTGATACGATTTACACTACATGAGTTTCCCTGTTCTTCGTCTTTTCTATTGTATATAACTCATAACTCCATTCTATGGTTATTGCTTAGATAAATGCTTTTTAGACGATTACAAATTTGAATCACTTTGAATCACATTGAACCAAATTAAATGAGTTGCTTCACAGTCTAACTTTGTTAAACAAAGTTGAACCTTGAATGCATCGTTCTATTTGTTTGTTACAAGCGAATGTGATTTTTACAAGCAGATTTATGGAGTAAATCTATAAAATGAATCTCAATGGAACGACCGTTTCTCTGGTCATTAGAGCTACGCACGTGAACTTCATCATCACCTTAGTTCTTGCATCTTGAGGGAATGAGGTTGATATGAGTCGGCTATGAAACACTTGGTCCATTGTTAGTTTTACGGCCAATTCGCAAAAGAATATATTCTAATTTCCCTTTTAGAACCAGAAAATGAGAATTCTCAGACAATTTTCATTCAAATGTTTGGGAAGTCTCAACTGAACATTGAACAATGGGTTAATTACAACTTTCAATTTAAAATGGGTCATTTACGTGCATTTCCATCAAACACACACACACCACACAACCGGTTTCATGCTGTTTGCACTCATCGAGTAGGATTCACAGGCGCTTGTTTTAATATCAGAAATCAAAGCTCATAGAGACAACACATTTGTGAATCAGTCCAAAAAAGGTAGCAGTGTTTAAGTTTGTACTCTTTGCTTAGTATGTAATATCGGTCAGTTGTAAGTTGGTCAGCGCTTGACTAGGAAGTGCCTTATGAGAAACACAAGAGATTTCTGTTTTAAAAACACCCCGTGATCATTTAACTTGGCTAAATACCTATGCTAAAGAAATATAAAACGTGGCATCTGAAAACAATATTAAAGTTCAAGTTGTTGCTCACGTCCCACGCACTTACACACCCCTACCGGATTCTGGCTGTTTTTCTGTCATCAGGTGGAGACAATAAGTTCAGGTTCAGTGAGCCTTGAAACTGTGGTATGGTATACTTGCATGCCACTGTGTAATATTGTTCTTACAATGAACCGAAATATTCTCATATGTGTGAAGAAAACAAAATACATATAAAATACCAGTGTATGATGTTGCTCACATTCCCACCACCTACGATCCAGAACCAATCGGTCTTTTAACTGCTTGTTAATCTAGAAAATTTATTCACTCAGGGTAATTCAAGTTGTTTGATGATCTAAAGAGCATCAAGATTAACCATAACCATAGGATGGTGAAAATGAAAATGTAAGTAAATAAACACAATCTATCCAAATAGATTGAACAGTATATAAGTATTCGGGAAACGATTAATTGAATAAAAATTGTTTAATTCCGTTTTGAAATCACGCAAGCTGCTTGAATGAGTAACGGTAGAAGGTAAACTGTTTCAAGTAATACAGACAAGGCCGAAAAAATACAGGATCTACGCTTTAGCCGGGAATGGGGTAACGCCAACCTGGGTCCGATAATTCTGCGTATCACTTCGAGCGAAGAGTCCCTGCAAGGGATTGTTTTGGGGTAAGAATCGATCGGTCGAGTAGGATTGGGACCACAATTATTTGTTCTTAAAATGATCTTTGACAGTTAGACAGTTTTTTCTTCACATTACTATCTTACTGAAAATAGTTCATTATAGATTATATAGGAATACGTTACCACAGACAGAGCATATGAATGGCTGAAATGCTTCAATGATAGCGAAACTCAAGCACAGTGCTTCTCAGATCGTCGGTCTTGATCAAATTTGTGAATATTCCAAAGGACTTGCTACTCATGAGCATAAAATAGTTTACTATTCGCTCCTACAGAGGTTGACCATTGTCCATTCAAGGACACGATATACAACGTGCCGGTACGTAAAGCGAAAAGATTCACGAGGTTTTCAGGACAGCTAGAGTACAGTTTGTTTATAAATATAAAAAATATAAAATCAATCGTATCGATGCATTGGTTACAATCCGATCGTGTACGAGGTACGCTGGGAGGTTTAGAGTAGTACCGTAGACTAACTTTGCTGACGAGCATCCCAGATCCAGTTTGAACGAGTTCCGCATTCTCAGTAGAACCAGCGGTATGTGTTCAGTCTAGTTGCTTGGGTCTGGTTGAGCCATCAGGGATGCCTTTAACTGTCCGTGCATCCGTTCAACGATCCTAATAGCTGCTGGGTGATAAGCTGTCGTTCGAAGTCGATTGGTTCCGAACAGCCTTGTGAGGTTTTGGAATAACTGTCCCTCACTCGAGACTAAACTGCAGACGACACTTTTTGCCATGCGAGTTTGTTTTACTTAGAACAATCTGCCAGATAATGTTGTAAACTCACCAAAACAGCAAACTTTCAAGAGAAGCCTTAATGTTTATTTGACCCTAAAACCGTGCATCGAAGAAAACTATACATCTTAACAATTTCTGCCCTTGGATATTTACTTGATTCTTGAACTGACCAGTAAGCAATCTAATCCCATTTTTGCTTGTTATATTATTCGTTTTTGTCATATTAATCTGTGGTTTTTTGTAAAGCTTCATGCTCTTTAGACCATTAAAATTGAATTGAATTGAATTGAGTAAAATGACTCAAGCACATGTGAGCTGCAACGGTGCAAGGTCAAGAAGATTTTCTATTTCTTTTTTTCACAGAACGTGCACTCACACTTCAAGTTAGTCATGTTTTCGCAGATTTGACACGATATACACGGAACATTTTGATTGTGATTTCAAAACAGCATCTTATTTCTGTGTGTCTGTGTAATTTGTATCAAAATTTCAAATCAAGATTAAAGATTTATGGTACAAATATATATACATGGACGACATGATTTGGATAGGTTATAATTAGGTGGAGTCAAAATCAGGATTACCTCTCATATAGTCCTCATGCTTCAATTTGAATATAGCTAAACCTTTTGAGCTTACTAAATCGGCGGGTAGAGATTCCAACCAATACACACCCGCACACACACCGAATAATAATACATGCGACAGTCCTCTTTGAAGTGTGATATATCCAACTTGCAACCATTACCACGGATGATGTAAGCTCTGAGCTTTATTGATCCCTTTCACTTAATTCGGTCTACAGGTGTTACGTTCTTAAACCCCTAGCGATAATGAAATTGCTTAATATATATAGTATTTATTTAAGTATTGATACACAATATTTTAGGCTCTGTAAACGCTCTCACACATTTATAAACGACATAAACCTCTGTGATTCCCTTACTAAACAATCCGAACTAGTTTTGTTCATGTCCCATTAATATTTTTCAGAAAACTTTGATTGACCAAAGCCGCAGTAGCTGAATCGTGCTATGTTGAGGGACCTCTGTACTTCTTATTCTCACCATGATTCACTCCATGAATTTTAACCTTATTCAAATTAGAAAAATAATGATTATATTGGAACTCACATATATACTGTCCAACATACTGACAAATCATTACTTCACCTTAATGTAGTTTTCATATTCAATAATATTCATACATATAGATCACTGTATCTATATATTAATCCTGGTGTTATTATAAGCATATTGCAAACCATAAATCTTCAATCTTGAGTCACACACAAGTGAGTGTTGGTTTGAAACTTATTATGGATACCGCTCTGATGAACAATACGTTGAAAAGCTATTACACTCTAGAGTTCGTTTACAAGCATAATACAAAACTACGAACCGACATTTTGGTATACACCACCCACACATCTCAACCACGAATTTTCGTTACCCACCTTCCCTGTGGCGAGATTATTTACTCACCCACTTCCAACAACCTTTAATCCGCTTCGGACCCGACTTCGTTTCATACGTGCCGACGCGCGCACACCCATTTACCACACAGATCGATCGATAAATCTTTTTACCTCGGTCGTCATGACCTTTCGAGCGAAGCCCTGTGAACACGGTCGCATGTGCAAAATTTGTCGAAAAGCGGTAAGTCACAATGCCCGACACGCTAGTTGTTTTATTTGTCACGATAAAGTTCATATGAAGTGTGATGTCACCCCGACTGCTGATGATACTGCGATTATCGATAAAGATGAAATGCCAGGAGAAAGCTATATCTGTCATATATGCAGAATTGAACCTAGACACTGTACAAAGATGACTGCGAGCTCACAGGCTGAAACTAATACAGGGGTGTTGAATTACGAGGACCGCATACAGAGAATTGAAGGTATGCTGAATGAGTTATTAATTAACAAACTGAAGCCTCGACTTGAGTGTGGAGATCGTGTTTCATCTTCGTTTCTAAGAAAGCATGAAGGCAAAAAACGCGATGATGAACATACGGACATTCGACCTAGCAATTCAAAACAACAGAGCGGTTCCCTTGATCCGCGTGCCTTGGAAAGGTCTGAAACAAATTTAACAAAATCAGAGAATAAAAAGCGAGCCGTTAAACAATCAACTGATCTCAAAACAGATAATGCTTCGGTGGAACGAAATAACATCTCCACCAGTCGTAAGGCACACTCTTCGAGTGTCATTTGTACTGACGCTCCTGAGCCAGAATGCACTCTCTTCAAAGACCGTCAAAGCCACGATGAAGAAAAATGGAAGGAACTGTGTGGACGTATGAAACTCGGAACTGTAGTGCCGTTAGCATTGACTCGTTTAACTAGACGGTGTGATTCACCGCATCAGGATAAACCCAGACTTTTGAGGGTTAACTTAGAAAATGAGCGTGACCTGGAAAACGTACTACTAAATTCTTACCTACTCGGGCCTAACAATTCACTGAATATTCGTATTCATGTTGATATTCCATGGTCCGAAAGGAGGAACAATACATACGACCAAAGAAAGACATCTCATCGCAATCTCATCATCCTCGGAGTTCCAGAACTTGCAGACAATCCTGAGGCTAACGACCGAGCTGAGCATGACTACAGGCAATGGAGTTTTCTGGCGGATACCATTTTCGTCGAAAAGGCCGTTGTCGTGAATACTTTTGACTGCCTTCCTCAGCAAAATACAAAGGTAATGGGCCAACTGAACAAAGAAATGAATCTTCAGCTGGAACACAAAATCAGCAATAGAACGCAAAGCCACCACAAATGACTCTCGAGAGTGCACTGAAGCGAGATAAGAAAAATCTTTTTTGGCCGAAAGGGGACTCGATTTGCGCCTCTCAACCTGAAACGACCGATATGCTACCTAACTTTTCAGAAAACAGAACAGTGCCGACTCTTCCAGAGTCGGCGTGACAATGACGGTTGTCTCAGATTATGCCATCACACGACACCATCCATCTTTGCTTACTAAAACTGTTCTTCGATGCCTCTATACCAATGCCCAATGCTTGATTAACAAATTTTGCCGAACTTGTCGCTCGATTTGAGACTAAGCGACCTCAGCTTATTGCCATTACCGAAACTTGGCTGAGCCCGGAAATCCACGATTGTGAGTTAGAGATTGCTGGCATGTCATGGCTCCGCCCAGATCGTGCGTCACGTGGAGGAGGTGTGGCACTCTATTATGATCAGAGACTCAAGTGCAAAGAACTGACGTATTCCGACTGAGTGCTTCAGGACACGCTATGGTGGCTTAAGGGACTAAACTAAGCCCCAACTGATCGGACGGTGTGTTGCCGATAGGGTTATTACAACGCCAGGATAGTTTGAAGTAGAATACCATTCCGAAACGCTAAAATCTCACCGGAAGCACAGGACCGGTTTCGAGCTTTTTGCCTCTCGTCAGCTATGCGTATCCGCTGGACTCTTCGCGTTTCGAACTAGTATTTGTGAAGACGGAGGGTTTAATGCGAATGGTAGTTCTCGTCTATTCGCTACTTCATAAGTAGCTTAAGGGACTGAACTAAGCCCCAACTGATCGGACGGCGTGTTGCTGCGAGGGTTATTACAACGCCAGGATAGTTTGAAGTAGAATACCATTCCGAAACGCTACTTATATAGTAGCGAGTAAACGAAAACTACAATTCGCATTACACCATCCGTCTACACAAATACTAGTTCGAAACGCAAAGGGTCCAGCGGATACGCATAGCTGATGAGAGGCAAAAACCTCTCATTACCGGTCCTGTGCTCCCGGTGAGATTTAAGAGTTTCGGATGGTATTCTACTTGAAAATATCCTGGGGTTGTAATAACCCTCGCGGTAACACGCCATCGGATCAGTTGGGGCTTAGTTTAGTCCATTAAGCTACTTATAAAGTAGCGAGTAGACGAGAACTACAATTCGCATTACACCATCCGTCTACACAAGTACTAGTTCGAAACGCGAAGAGTCCAGCGGATACGCATAGCTGATGATAAACAAAAACCTCGAAATCGGTCCTGTGCATCCGGTGAGATTTCAGCGTTTCGGAATGTTATTCTACTCCAAATTATCCTAGGGTTGTAATAACCCTCACGGCAACACGCCGTCTGATCAGTAGGGGCTTAGTTTAGTTCCTTAAGCTACTCACAAAGTAGCGAGTAGACGAGAACTACAATTTGCATTACACCATCCGTCTACACAAATACTAATTCAAAACGCGAAGAGTCCAGGGGATACGCATAGCTGATGAGAGTCAAAAACCTCGAAACCGGTCCTGTGCTTCCGGTGAGATTTTAGCGTTTCGGAATGGTATTCTACTTCAAACTATCCAGTTGGGGCTTAGTTTAGTCCATTAAGCTACTTATTAAGTAGCGAGTAGACGAGAACTACAATTCGCATTACACCATCCGTCTACACATGTACTAGTTCGAAACGCGAAGAGTCCAGCGGATACGCATAGCTGATGATAAACAAAAACCTTGAAATCGGTCCTGTGCTTCCGGTGAGATTTCAGCGTTTCGGAATGTTATTCTACTCCAAATTATCCTGGGGTTGTAATAACCCTAGCGGCAACACGCCGTGTGATCCGTAGGGGCTTAGTTTAGTTCCTTAAGCTACTCACAAAGTAGCGAGTAGACGAGAACTTTCATTTCGCATTACACCATCCGTCTACACAAATACTAGTTCAAAACGCGGAGAGTCCAGGTGATACGCATAGCTGATGAGAGTCAAAAACCTCGAAACCGGTCCTGTGCTTTCGGTGAGATTTTAGCGTTTCGGAAATGTATTCTACTTCAAACTATCCTGGCGTTGTAATAACCCTCGCGGCAACACGCCGTCCGATCAGTTGGGGCTTTGTTTAGTCCCTTAAGCTACTTTTAAAGTAGCGAGTAGACGAGAACTACAATTCGCATTACACCATCCGTCTACACAAATACTAGTTCGAAACAAAAAGTGTCCATCGGATACGCATAGCTGATGCGAGGCAAAAACCTCGAAACCGGTCCCGTGCTTCCGGTGAGATTTTAGCGTTTCGGAATGGTATTCTACTCCAAATATCCTGGGGTTGTAATAACCCTCGCGGCAACACGCCGTCCGATCTGTTGGGGCTTAGTTTAGTCCCTTAAGCTACTTATAAAGTAGCGAGCAGACGAGAACTTTCATTTCGCATTACACCATCCGTCTACACAAATACTAGTTCGAAACGCGAAGAGTCCAGCGGATACGCATAGCTGATGCGAGGCAAAATCCTCGAAACCGGTCCCGTGCTTCCGCTGAGATTTTAGCGTTTCGGAATGGTATTCTACTCCAAAGTATCCTGGGGTTGTAATAACCCTCGCGGCAACACGCCGTCGGATCAGTTGTGGCTTAGTTTAGTCCCTTAAGCTACTTATAAAGTAGCGAGCAGACGAGAACTTTCATTTCGCATTACACCATCCGTCTACACAAATACTAGTTCGAAACGCGAAGAGTCCAGCGGATACGCAGAGCTGATGAAATGCAAAAACCTCGAAACCCGTCATGTGCTTCCGGTGAGATTTTAGCGATTCGGAATGGTATTCTACTCCAAACTATCCTGGGGTTGTAATAACCCTCGCGGCAGCACGCCGTCCGATCAGTTGGGGCTTAGTTTAGTCCCTTAATCACTTTAAATAGCGAGTAGACGAGGTACAATTCTCATACAACCATACCGGTCTACAACAAATATTAGTTCAAAACGCGGAGATTCCAGCTGATACGATAGCTGATGAAGGCAAAAACCTCGAAACCGGTCCCCGCTCTTCCGGTTAGATTTTAGTCGTATTCGGAATGGTAATCTACTTCAAACTGGATCCTTGGGGGTGTAATAACCCCTTCGCGTAACCACGACCTGTCCGATCAGTTTGGGTCTTAGTTCAGGTCCCTTAGCCTACCTATAAGTCCGAGTAGACGAGAACTACAAGTCGCATCACACCATCCGTATACACAATACTAGTTTGAAACGCAAAGAGTCCAGCGGATACGCACAGCTGATGAGAGGCAAAAACCTCGAAACCGGTCCTGTGCTTCCGGTGAGATTTCAGCGTTTCGGAATGGTATTCTACTTCAAAATATTCTGGGGTTGAATAACCCTCCCGGCAACACGCCGTCCGATTAGTTTGGGCTCAGTTTAGTCCCTTAGGCTACTTATAAACTAGCGAGTAGACGAGAACTACAATTCGCAT
>JACCGJ010005360.1:0-22639 GCA_013407085.1 Atriophallophorus winterbourni | reverse complement strand
GATGTACTATTTCACTTGATGACTCTCACCGTGTGGTGGAAGAGAACAATGTTATATCTTCCAGTGGATGCGACAATTAACGAACCATCACTGTACTTGGCTGCAATCTAGTCCGCCACGGGATTGTTCCGTAGGCGATTAATTCTCTGCAGGATAACGAAATCCGGCGGGTTAACAAGTTTTGGTGCGATGGTAGACAATTCTGCAAGTGTTCGTGGAGACAGCACCCTACTTGCATACTCCCTGCTATTAGCACACATCTTCTATCCCCCACAATTACGTAGATTTTCTTATTCAGAGGGATTTACGTTCCCTTTTCATCTGCTTACTTCAAACTTTCCGTAAAACTTGAACTTATTAATATATTACATTATTTATCAATTTTTCATGACAAAAATAAGTACACCTTCGCACACTTTTTCCATAATTACTTCCATTTCTGTTCTCCATTGTTTCTTGAATCCTTGCAATTCGTAAATCTTGAAATAATTAAATGAAATGTATTATATTAGACATTCGATAATTTTTTTACTACTGTATATAAGCTTCCTTATTGAACGGAAAAAAATGTTAAAATATCCGCTCAATTCGGTCACTTGCACTGTACCTATTTTCTTTTGCTTTTCAAAATTTGATAACTGATCATCTGTATTGCATGGCATTGGATATCCAAGACTACATATTTTATTATTGTATATTATTATGGTTAACGATCAAGCTAACCGGTGAGTGAGACATGGAGTCGCGTCCTGTGACACACAAGCTGGTACCACAACAACTGCCGCAGAAAAACGCTGATGCTTGAGTCCGTTTTAGTCCTCGGTATTTCAACCCGAAACAACATGCAATAAAACCAGCCCAAATCGAACCACTTTCAAACACGGTTGCTAAGTGAAATAAGTTTCACTGAGAAATGCGTCCTACAAGGTTTATTTAATCTTAAAACCGGAAAGTCTCCTGGGGCCGACGGAATAACCCCAAAAATATTGAAGCAATTTGCGAGTTCGCTATACAAACCACTCACTTATTTGTTCGAGCAAACGCTGGCAAGCGTGGTGATTCCTACAGATTGGAAACGAGGAATAATTTCTCCAATTTTCAAAGGTGGAAATCGCTCCGATGTTTCCAATTACCGACCAGTTACCTCCTTTTTGCCACTGATAGCAAATTAACTTTAGCGACTCTTTGTTGAGATCTAATGAACATTTCGAGAATAATCATTGGCTTTCGAGGACCAGCAGGGATTCAGTCAGAAATGATTCCTGTCTTTGTCTTAATTTACTGGTACTGCGCTAGACGATTTGGACAAAATCGGTAGATAAGACAAGCCAATACACGCGTGCTACTTGGATATTTCAAGATTCGATCGTGTTGACCATATTCACCTACTCATGAGGAAGCTTGAAAGGCTTGGTATCACTGGAAAGTTGCTGAATTGGCTAAATGACTACCTGACAAATCGCACTAACCAGGTACGTGTTGATGGTGCATTATCCAAACCAATTGCAGCAACTAGTGGAGTTCCCCAAGGCTCAGTCCTTGGTCCGATCCTCTTTCTGGTTTATGTCAATGAAATACCGGAAATTGTTCGATGTAACATTTCGTTATTTGCGGACGACATAAAGATTTGGTGCAGCATTCGTAGTCCAGAATACTGTCTGCTATTACAAAAGGATCTTGATACGCTTCACAGCTGGTCGTTTAAGAACAAACTGCCGTTTAACTTCAACAAAGAAGATCATGCAGTGGCCGAATCGCGTAGTAGTTAAGTAGGTTCACATATCAATAGGTTCGCATGTCCTTGAAACTTGCGCCAGTTGAAGAAATAAGATGTGGGTTGTCTGGATATGCTCCAGTTTTGTAAAAACATCCCTTCAACTACCAGGCCTTAAAAAAGCAACACGTGTTCTAAATCGACTCAAACGTGTATTTGGGAAATTTTCGCCCAAGATATTCCCAAGGATCATGAATACATACTTGAGACCAGTCATGGAATACGGTGTGCAGTCATGGTCTCCGTGGCTCAAGAGGGATGTGGAACTTATGCAGCGACTCTATCACCGCTCAACGAAACTAGTTCTCAGCATCCGAAACAAACCATATAAAGAAAGGATAGCTCAACTGAATCTGTTCGATTTTCCCTATCGACGAATCAGAGGAGACCTTATCTTACTTTACAAAACTTTTCATACCCCGAACCATCCCTTACAGGATTTATTCACGCGAAGGGATACGAGGAATTATCGGACCCATGAATATGTGCTGGTCGTACCCCATTCCCGTCTGAACTGTAGAAGGTATTTTTACTCTGTCCGTGTCTGTTTTACTTGGAACAGTTTACCTTCAACCGTTGCTCACGCCACTAACTTGCATGACTTTAAAACGAAATTAGACGAATTTTTATTGCATTATTCGTTTCCAGAACACTTATATACTGTTTAATCTATGTTCTTATATTGTTTATACACTTAAATTTCAATTTTTACCATCCTATGGTTGTTGTTAAGCTTGTTGCTTTTTAGACCATTAAAAACCTTGAATTACCTTGAATTACCTTGAATTCGTATTGTTTGTGCTTTAAGCCGCACACGAGCATCGTGGTCCGATGATAGATTCGCTGCAAGAGATGCAACGATTGACCCACGGACCGAGAGTGATCTCCGAAGACGTGTGGATCTTATTGATAGGCTACACGAGTGAAATTCAAAGATCTTTTTATTCATTTCAAAGTTAAAATTGCTCTCAATCAATCATTCAACTGAGGGATGTCAGCAACAACGAAAGAGATATGCCAAAAAGTTAAGGTTTTGTGTGATGGAATAAATGGAAGGAATCGAATATTGTTGTTAAATATGTGTAAATAAAACATAGCACTAGAGCAATTGTGTCCCATATTCAACTGAATCATCCAGTCAAAAACCATAAAAGTGGGAATAACAGATCATTTTCAACGTCACATCGAACGGTAACCTCTTCTAGGCTTTAAGTACAGTGAATGGAAGAGTTTGTGAGAGGATTTTCAAGACACACAGCCTTCAGCTCGGCGGTATCGTTTAAAAACAAGACATTTTTAACACAATTTAATTGGTATATAACTATAAAATACCAATAAATCAGAGTTTATACTCTCATTCTGACATGGATACAAAACTGTTGTAAAGAGTTCTCAAGATCTAAAACTCTACCTGAGAGGAAATTCCGACGACAGTTCTAGGGAATATTGCCATGTGACGAAACATTGCACGACAAGTTACAGAGAGTCCCAGATGGCGAGAAGCTGAATTCACTATTGCGTAGCTGCTTCTGGTTACGTCGATTTATTGCTGACACAAAGTTGCATGCGGTCTACAAGGTTAAGGCTGACACTTCTCGTTTGTAAAATTCCAATCATGTGCGGGGAATGTGAGACACAAGATTCGTTCACTTAGTATGGTCGTCGCTGTGGGTTATATCCACTCGAAAAATGCAACATGCATTTACAAATTTCACCCTGGAATGTTTTATTATGCACATGTTATCAGTTTTTCGAGGTGTCCAGCACTTAACCAACAGACACCCACTTTGCTAATCCATTAAGTTGGTGCTATCATGTATTCGATCTGTTCAGTGGGAGCTCCAAATGTTACATGGAACACAAAATTTATCGTCTTGTATTCAAACACAGTGGATAGTTTGCAGAAACGAATGCGGCGTAGCTATAAATTCTTTTAGTGGAGCAATATCAAGTAAAATATATTTATTGAATATTGATTAAACAAAATTGCTCGACAAATGTATTATTCTGCTCATATCTCGTGCACTTACACCTGTTTCTACCTGTTTGTGATCTACACGTGGAGATAGTATGATTAGTTTCGTTGAGGTTCGAAAATTCTTGAGAGAAAGACCAATTGATGCACTGCTAGCTGGTCCAAACTCATATACACCATGTAGAATGTTTGTAAAATATTGAGGTGAAGTTGTGAAAGCGACACTTAATAGGTTCGCGACTGTTGCCAATTTCCTAGTAAACAAAGCATGAAAGCACGAATTGGACTAAAACGTCCATATAGGGCGTGTGGTTTGTAACTACTCATCAATATCAAGTCCTTTGGCATGTTTACAAATTCGATCACAACGGTCCATAATGGAATCATTGAACTTGAGTTTGGTTCTTATTGGAGCATATTTGTCAACTAAACACTTGAACATACGGGAGGATTTTGTTTTCGGTATTTCGCATAAAGCTTTACGATATAAGAAAATGGAAATGGATCTGCTCAACAACAACCATAAAACAAAAATCAATGTCACGTATTGTCACTGGAAATGGCTCGGGTGATATAGATGCAGCTAAGTCAATGAGGGTTAATGATGCTCCAGCTAACTCTTCGAGACACTTTGTAAGGAACCGTGTAAACCACTGAGAGCGCCTCGTAAGGCTTTACTCTGTGGCCCGCCTGTCAATCACATGAGCTAGAATCGAACTACACTCAAATCTCGGTTCTATGCCACCCCGCTACTATGCCACTCTCGCTATTGTGCCACTTTTGCTCGGTCCTGACAAGATTCAATACAAAATAAATTTACTATGCCACTCCCTACTCTCGTTACTATGCCACTATTCTGTGACTGTTTACAAGTGCATTTTTGCGCATTTTACGCATATAGTCAGCCGGTTTCAAGGTCAAACACGCGATGTTTCCCCTGACGCCAGCTACAACAAACCAATCACCTGAGGTGATTCACCTCACGCACAACGACAAGCCTCTTTCCTACTCTTGCTTTTAGTATCGATAGATAGATCCACGAAAGCGCGCGCACAAACAGACACTCACAACAGTGACATCGTTATTTTTCAAACTATTCAGTCCATAATGACAGCTCAGAAACGCAAGCGAACCGACTTTACGTTGAAGGAGAAGCTCGAGATCATCGATGCTGCGAAGAAGGAGCCGAATCAATCCAAGTTGGCGAGGGAGATTAGCAAGAAATGGGGCGTCGAAGTTAAGAGAACCACCGTGAAGGGCATTCTCAGCAAGAAGGATGCAATTGAAGCTGCAATCAAAGCTGCAGTTCCATCGAAGCGCATAGAGCTGACGCAGCCTCAAGACCCGAAGCTTAAGGAGGGAGTGCTGATGTGGCTGAAGCAAGCAAGAGGACTGAATGTGCCTGTCAGCGGCGATCTGATCAAGTAGAAGGCGATGAAACTGGCCGAGCTGATGCACATCCCAGACTTCATGGCGAGCGACGGTTGGCTAGACTGCTTCAAGAAGCGCAATGGCGAGATGAACGAGATCCTACGAAAAAAGATGCGTCAGCCGACGATTTTTGAGAGGTCTGGACTGATCGATTGAGCAAATAAATGATGGACTTGAGAAAATAAAGCCGTTTTTACTAACCCTCGTTACTATGCCACTCTCGCTACTATACCACTCTTGCTACTATGCCACTCGGTCCCTACGGGTGGCATAGTACCGAGATTTGAGTGTATTCACCATCTTAGACCAACCTTTGTTTAGCCAACTTGGGTGATGTTCAGACATTCGCTTTTCTAATCTTCACGTCGTCCGTTCAATGTATTATTACAATGTATTATGTATGTATGTATGTATTATTACAATCAAAATCTGTCGACCAAACTTATGTGCACAAAAAGGATTAGTTCGTGACCTTTCTTGATTTTAAATGTTATTACTTTACAACACCACAAGATTACGGTATTAATGAAAATGTGGAAAATATAACAGTATAAAACTAATAGAGTATATCAAATGTAAGGCTCATGAATGATGTGCTTTTGCATGTATAAGTCCAATTTCGCTTTAAACATCGACAGGCAAACAGAGTCCACCACATGTTGGGGAAGGGAATTTCAATTAAATAAAATGACGCTGGCAATCAATATGGGAACTTTCAAGATTCAAGATTCAAGAATTTATGGTATAAAATGCTCGTAGCTGTACAACACCACAGGATATTCGTATAAGGACAATACATATATACAAAATAAATTGAGGCATTAGGAAGATCGACAGTTTTGTAGTTACAAAAATGTCATGTATTGTCGCGGTATGATGAAAAAACAAATATTCGTTTGGAAAAAGATCATGTTATATAAAGGGTATGTAGGGTGGAATTTCTACGCATAAATATATCCAATTTGTTCCTGAAAATCCTTTCACTAGATGATTTGACAACATCTGACGGTAGGGAGTTCCAAAAGAAACAAACGCGCACCGAATAGAAGAACCGACGGCAGTTTCGGTGGGAATGTGGAATATCAAATGACAGTGGGTGAGTACGTGTGACATGGCTTGACGGGAGGCGAAATAGATGCCTCAGAGTGTGCGCCTTTGAGTTCATTATTTTGTAAGTTAGGATTAGATCAAATCGAACCCGTCTACGAAGCAGTGTATCCAAATTAAGATGCTCAAGTCGATTCTCATATGATAGGTTGCGGAGGCAGCCAATTTTAAAAGATTTTATCCGCAATATCTAAACTGAAATTGCGAAGAGATGTTGGGCTCAAAACTAAAACTTGTTGCTAGTGATCAAGAAAGATATCTGCCCACCGATTCCTAAATGCTACTTGTTGTTTCTGATTTAACTCTATGTTTTATGTATTGTTTCGCATCGCAAGATAGTAAATGAACGATCAAAGATCAAACCAGGTGTATTCTCTGTACTAACACCTCATGGATTGACCCACACTACCCAAGATACCGCCGACGCTTTAGCAACGTTTTACTCATTTGTCTTCAATCCCAAGCGTTGTATACCATATCAAGTTTCATCAAGTTCGCTACATTTCGAATTATTAAGTGAAATGACTATCAACGAATACATGGTTGGGCGGGAACTTTGTCGACTAAACGAAAAGAAGTCCCCTGGCGCAGACAAAATTACCCCCGCCGTACTTCGCAGGTGTCGCGTTGCTTTGACTGCTCCTCTCACTCGCATATTCAATCTCAGCTTAAATGAAGGAAAAATACCACCGCAATGGAAAGCAGGGATGATAACTCCTATTTATAAAGGCGGTAGCCGTTCAGACACAGCAAAATATAGACCGGTAACGTTACTTCCGGTGATCTCCAAATTAATGGAACGCATTGTGACTGCGCGCATAAGAGAACATTTTGAAAACCAAAATATTTTGACCGCAGCACAACACGGTTTTCGAAGAGGTCGTTGCTGTTTATCTAACCTTCTTACAACGTTCGAGGATTGGACCAAGGCACTAGACGAAGGTGAGGCTGTACATGCTTGCTACATCGATATTTCCAAAGCTTTCGATAGAGTCAACCATGACATCTTAATTAAAAAGCTCGAATCCTATGGAATAACGGGAATATTGCTGAATTGGATAAGGGACTATCTTACTGATAGACACGTCCAAGTTCGCGTTGGCAGCACCTTATCTAGAAAAATAAACGTCACGAGTGGAGTTCCGCAAGGCTCGGTGCTTGGACCTCTTCTATTCTTGGTGTATATGAACGATATAGTAGAGGATATTGGATGCAACTTGATACTATTTGCCGATGATATTAAAATTTGGAAACGTGTCAGGTCTGTTAATGACTGTATGGCATTACAACGGGATCTCAGCATCTTATTTCGTTGGTCCCAGTTAAATGAGTTACCATTTAACCCTGCGAAATGTAAAATGCTGCAGCTTGGAAAATCTCTGCACCACACGTATCAGCTTGGCACGCAAGATCTCGTCTGGACCACAGCAGAAAAAGATCTGGGTATCTGGGTTTCGTTTAACCTTAAGCCTGGACAGCATTGCCGGATGTTGTACAATAAAGCTTGCCGTATCTTGAGTCTTCTCAAAAGAATATTCCGGATTTTTACGCCCGAAACCCTACCCCGGGTAATTAACACGTATATACGTCCTGTTATGGAATATTCCATCCAAGCATGGGCACCATGGCTGATGAAGGATATCGAACTACTCGACAGGATTTATCATCGTGCTACAAAGTTGGTCTCCCGGTACAGAAATTTGCCTTTCACAGATCGAATGTTAAAACTGAACCTACAAGATTTTACCCA
This sequence comes from Atriophallophorus winterbourni, assembly GCA_013407085.1. NCBI lineage: Eukaryota > Metazoa > Platyhelminthes > Trematoda > Plagiorchiida > Microphallidae > Atriophallophorus > Atriophallophorus winterbourni. Next base: position 14,602 of record JACCGJ010005360.1, on the reverse strand, counting down.
ACGGCGGATACGTAGTGACCTTATGTTGACCTTCAAAATCCTGCATTCTGTAAACCATCCCCTTAAACACTTGCTAAAGCCCAATGACCTTACTAGAACACGAACACATTCAAAGGCGTTAAGCATTCCGCATTCTCGATTGGATATACGTCGTAATTTCTTCTCCGTAAGAATTTGTTTCACTTGGAACTATTTGCCTGAAGAAATCACACGATCAGAATCTGTTGAGGTTTTCGCTTTCAAACTCGATGAGTTTATGACGAACCATGCGGTATGCGAATGTCCCTATTGATTTTTGAGATATTTTATATTTTTTTATATATTTTTATATGTTCCATATACCTTGTCATCCTATGGTTATTGTTAAGCTTAATGCTTTTTCTACCATACAATTTTCTGAGTTCTGAGTTCTGAGTTCGCACATAAGCCAGCTGCATATAATTGTACGGGCACATTTTGAGAAACCTTAAGAGAACAGCTCATTAATTAACCGTACTCAACTACCTAGTAAACAAAATTTTTCAAGTTTATTTACCAAGTAAAAATGAGCTGAAACCTATGCATGAGTAACGCCTAAGAAATGTTTAGTGATGGAATGCGACGAAACAAGAAACAAATCGAAGATTAGCGTGTGAGAAAATGTATCCAATTCAAAGTAATTCAAAGTAATTCAAAGTTTTAATGGTCCAAAAAGTGAATACTTTACAGTAACCACAGATTAAAAATATAGGGAAGGCATAAAAAACAACACAAATGTTTTATCAATATGGAAAGTCAGCAAGTGTATTCAGGTGTGAGGTTGGGTTTAGTCAACTGGTCAAGTTCAGCCTTGAACAAGTTCAGGGTTGATGCGCAAATGATATGTGGGGGCAGGGAGTTCCATAGAAAACAGACTCTGACAGCAAAGAAAAACCTTCGACAATTTGATCTGGAGTGTGGAATAATTAACTTGTATCAATGCGATCTGCTACCACGTGCTTCTTTCCGATGAAACAGGTGTTCAAGTGGGTGATCCACTGTATGCAGAATGTTGAAAAGCAGGATCAAGTCACCCCTGAGACGACGGTACGAAAAGTCAAAGAGGTTTAGTGTTGCAATCCGCTCCTCGTATGGCCTGTTGTATAGTCCGGTCACCAGTTTTGTAGTGCGGTGGTATACCCGTTGCAGCAAGGTCATGTCCTTTTGTAACCATGGGGACCATGCTTGAACAGCATACTCCATTGTTAGTCTGATATAGGTATCAGTCAACTTTTACCACGTTTGCGTGTTGAACTTAATCGAATGAACAAATTTTGGTAGAGGAAAGAAGGAAATCTAATTAATCTCATGCACGTACTGAAGAATCTCAATAAGCATTACATCTACTACAGAGTTGTCTAAGCCAAGTCTATGATGACATGATTTTAAATTCACGAAAATTTTAAACTTGTGCAGGTTTGTCGGTCGAGGAACATTTTCTCGCCAAATTACTGTCAGATCAATGGGTGTCTAACATTTTTGACCAAAACCTTATCCTCTATGTGCAAGGATCTTTATTTGGATTCAAGGATTTTTGGTTAAAAATGTTAATACTTTACAACACCACAGGATTACGGTATGAATAAAAACATGAAAAATACAATAGTACAAAAGCAAAAGAGAATATCAAATTTAAGGCTCACGAATGATGTTCGTTTGCAAGTGCAAGTCCAATTTCGCTTTAAACATCGCCAGGCAAGGAGAGTCCACCACATGTTGGGGTAGGGAATTCCAAAGAAATAGAGCACGTATGGCGAAAAAATGGCGCCGACAATCAACACGGAAACTTTTTTTAAAGGTTTTAATGGTCTAAAAAGCAACAGGCTTAACAAAAACCATAGAATGGTAAAAATTAAAATTAAAGTGTATAAACAATATAAGGAAATAGATTAAACAGTATATAAATGTTCTGGAAACGAATAATGCAATAAAAATCGTCTAATTTCGTTTTAAATTCATGCAAGCTAGTGGAGTGAGCAACGGTTGAATGTAAACTGTTCCAAGTAAAATAGTCACGGACAGAGTAAAAATACCTTCTACAGTTCAGGCGGGAATGGGGTATGACCAGTACATATTCATGGGTCCGTTAATTTCTCGTATCCCTTCGCGTGAATAAATCCTGTAAGGGATGGTTCGGGGTATGGAATGTTTCGTAAAGTAAGATAAGGTCTCCTCTGTTTCGTCGATAGGGAAAGTCGAACAGATTCATTTGAGCTATCCTTTCTTTATATGGCCTGTTTCGGATGCTGAGAACTAGTTTTGTTAAGCAGTGATAGATTCGCTGCATGAGTTCCACATCCCTCTGGAGCCACGGAGACCATGACTGCACACCGTATTCCGTGACTGGTCTCAAGTATGTATTCATGATCCTTGGGAAAATCTTGGGTGAAAATTTCCCAAAGCACCTTGAGTGCTTTGACCAAGAATCACTTTGTGATTCTGTGTCTGAACATCGTGGTTCGTTGTACGAACCCTATATAACAGTGGCATACAAGCATAACTTTGTTTCCCAAATACCCGTTTGAGTAAATTTAGAACACGTGTTGCTTTTTTAAAGGCACTGTTAGTTTGAAGTGGTTTTTAAACTGGAGCATATCCAGACACCCAAATCTTTTTCTTCACTACAATTTTCAACTTGGAACGTAAAGGGATAAGGTATGTCCCGGTGTCACTTTCCCGTCACACAAATCAAGTAAGTGTTTTAGCGGATATCCTTTAGTAGCCACAATTATATAGGTCAAAATAATGTAGTCGTATCCTCTTTTGGGTAATGTCGCATAGACCCAGACGTCGCAATCTTTCAGTGTACGGAACATTGCGAAGACTCATCACTAATTTTGTTGCTCCATGATAGATTTTATCGAAGAGAGCAATATCTTTTCGCAGCCAAGGAGCCCAGACCTCTACCGCATACTCCATCGTAGGGCGAAGGTAGACATTCATTCTCCTTGGAGTAGAGCTTACAGTGGAACAAATTATACGAAATTGCAATGGGATGATTCAAGGTGTCTGGCTTAAATCGGTTTTGCCACACCGTTCAATCGCACCATAACTCGGAAATCCGAATGTTTAATGTTCGATAACCATATGATGACAGGCATACAAAATCTCTCAAAAATCAACAGAGACAGTCACATAACGCATGGTTCGTCATATACTCATCCAGTTTGGAAGCGAAATCCGCAACGGATTCTGAGCGTGTGATTTCTTCAGGCAAAAAGTTCCAAATGAAACAAATTCTTCCCGAGAAATAAATTCGACGAATATTCAATCCAGAATGCGGAATGTTTAAAGCCTTTGGTAAAATCGCGTATACTTTGTTTTAACATTCGTTCTTTGAAAGGCACATTTCTGTAACGGGGCACCAACTTTGTCGCACGATGATAAATCCTGTCAAGTAGTTCGATATGCTTCCTCAGCCATGGTGCCCAGTCTTGAATGGAATATTCCATAACAGGACGTACATATGTATTAATTAACCGGGGTAAAGTTTCTGGCGTGAAAATCCTGAAAATCTTTCTTAGAAGACTCAGGATACACCAGGCTTTGTTGTACACTGTCGGTCAATGATTTCCAGGCTTAAGGTTAACCGACACCCAGATACCGAGATATTTTACTGTGGTGGTCCAGACGAGATCTTGTGTGCCAAGCTGATACGTGTGGTGCAGAAATTTTCCAAGCCGCAGCATTTTACATTTCGCTGGATTAAATGGTAAATCCTTTGACTGGGACCAACGAAATAATGTGCACAGATCCCGTTGTAATGCCATACAGTCATTAACAGACCTGACACGTTTCCATATTTTAATATCATCGGCAAATAGTATCAAGTTACATCCAATATCCTCTACTATGTCGTTCATATACACCAATAATAGAAGAAGTCCAAGCATCGATCCTTGCGGAACTTCACTCGTTAGCAGCATCTTCCGGAACGCCTAGAAATACAATAATTCTCGGATTATTTTCTTCTCGAGATTTCTTCGACGACTTTCGCTCCCACCATGGTCGATCTGCATGGATACGACATGTAGACTCTGGAACTCCTCTAAGAATGTAAGCATTTAAGAGTAGGATTTCCGCGTCCACCGCAGAATGCAGCGTTTTTCGTGAGAGGCGAGGATCATCTTTGTGAGGAGAATTCAGGTGGCGGTTCAGCCGAACTATTGATGAGGGAGTAACCGCGGCCAGTCTCATCTGACTACAGAGTTTATACCATTCAACTAAGTCATGTTTTTGCTTAAGCTTCGAACAGCGTTTCCCGTGACTCGGTCATGTGGGTACATATAACACTAAGGTTTATACCCGCGGATTTTGGTTTATAATTTGAGTCAGTCTTTTAAGAACTGGTTTCGCTGAGTCCCTTCTCGTTTCCGTTAAGTTGAGGAGTCACTGACTCCGGCGAACACTTACCCGTTTTAGTCACCATCTGCGCGGTTATCTCGGCAAATGTTGGCCTGTTCGATTATGATGGATTTTCTATCGGCTCTTTGGCAGCAACCTCTAAGTCGGGTAACGATCTTGCCCTTATGACGTTTTTTAACAGTTCATTCCGTTTTAGACGCTTCTCAATTTGATACTCAGGGGTTTTCGCCACCGAGGATGTCGCTGTTGGTTTGGCATTACAAACCTGGCAAACGTAATAAACACCGGGACAATTATCTCCATTAATAATCGATACCAAATCAGAGGTCACCGATTTGTCGCATTTTGCATGCACTTTCAACAAACAAGCGTAACACGTGGCAAACCTCGCCTTAGGAATGACCGACTTTTGGCAAAACGTACACATGCAACCTGGTGCGCTTTGTTTTCTTTTCGGGGTCATCCGGTCAGGGTTGTGTGCAGCACCGTTCAGTTGTGTGTGCACAAACAGTGGTTCTGTCGAGCGATCGATTATGAATATCGTGAGCGCGACAAAAAGCAGTGTTCACGAATGAGAGCAAAATCAGAATTGAATCCGGTGATATGCTTCAGTAGTTGATCGCACGATGTTGAATATATAACCAGTCGATGGCGAAGAATAAGATCTTTCCGATGAGGAACTGAAGAGTATTAGCAGCGTTGCAGGCGTAGATCCAATGTGGGAAAATCACGAGAAATCCGAATTCGCTCGTATTATCGAATTGGCGTTACTGTTGCTGAAGCATTGATTTCAATTCTTCTGCTCTGATTGTCATTTCAAATGGCTGGGTTCTTTTCTTCCCGTCGCCAAATTGTTATAATGGATGTATCGTGAATATTGCAGCAGAGACTGTCGTTGCGATCTATCAATCTATGCGTTGTTCTAACCCAATAGCCAGGAAAACAGAACAAGACCGAGATGGAACGTTGATCTGGAGTCCAAGGTCCAAGGGCCCAGTGTGTGCGTTTGGACCGTGGACATGGTATGTATTTATATGACAACAGCAGAGCGAAGGTGTGAGTGTACACCATAATCGTGGGAAGGCGCATAGTGGGAACGACGGATGTTGGTTGACATGGGCGAGTCAGACTATTTGAATTTGAACTTAGTGCAATGGTATCAAGATACCAAGGTACGACATGGCTTACCCAGCAACAACTTCTCTCCGTTGATCAGACACTCCTAACAGTAATATACCCATTAACACGAGCCCGACCATCTTTGACTGTTCAACTTATCTCATCAAATACTCATCGTCCAACACGTTTATCCAGATCAAACATCCAATGTTTGTACACAAACGCACAATGCTTGATAAATAAATTACCCGAGCTAATCGAGCTTCGTGAAAAATATTCACCACTCCTGATAGCCGAAACGGAAACCTGGTTCAATCAGCAATTAGGTGAGGAGGAAATTTAAATTCCAAACATGTTTCTTTTTCATCGTGATAGTATGGACCGTGGGGGAGGTGTTACTATTTACTATGTTCAACATCTCAAAGAACGATTTGATACTGGAAGATACATTTTGGTGTTCACTTGAATTAGCAAAAGGTGAAAACTGTGTTGTATGGTGTGACTTACCGACCACCGTCAGCAATTCAATTCAATTCAATTTTAATGGTCTAAAAAGCATATAGCTTTACAAAAACCACAGAAAAATATGGAAATTTACAAATAACATATCTCAGTAAAAACGGATTTGTTTGCTTACTGAACCGTTCGGGAATCAGGTAAAAATCCAAATGATAGAAACTGTTTTCACTCAGTGGAATGGCACATGTATGTCCATGGGGTCGAGATGATTTGATGTGTGAGTTCAAAGTTATTAGGTTGTGGAATACATAGTCTCAATGTTCGGATGGGTCGACAGGAATTTGTCTAAGCTGGATTTGAATATGTCCAAGTTGGGTGCATGTGCAACATTCGAGGGTAGGGAGTTCCAAGTGAAACATACACGTACAGAATAAAAATATCTTCGACAGTTCAGTCGCGAGTCGGGAATTAGTACTGTGTACTCATGACTCCGGCTGGTTCTTGGTGGTTGTCGTGTGAATAGTGTATTAAGGGGATGGCTGGGGGTATGCAATATGTTAAACATTAGGATCAGATCACCTCTCAGACGTCGGTAAGGAGAGTCGAAGAGGTTGAGGTTTGCAATACGATCTTCGTATTGTTTGTGCTTTAAGCCGCACACGAGCTTCGTTGTCCGATGATAGATTCGCTGCAAGAGATTGATGTCTTTCTTTAACCAGGGTGACCAAGCCTGAACCGCATACTCCATGATGGGCCTCAAGTAGGTATTAATTATTCGATGAACAGTCGGCTTCGTGAAACTCCCAAACACGCGTTTCAGCAGAAGCAGTACTTTTGACGTCTTTTCGTAGACAGCCTTAACGTTGTGTGACGGTTTCAACGTGCTGCTCACCCACACACCCAAGTCCTTCTCCTTGTCAGTTATTTCAAGAGTATGGGAACCAAGGGTGTAAGAGAACTCGAAGGGTTTTCCAACTGTCAATACCTTGCATTTTCTCACATTGAAAGGAAGTTCATTTCGAACCGACCATTCCTGTAAGACATTGAGGTCCAGCTGAAGCTGTCTGCAATCCTCAGTTGTGCGTACTTGTGTCCACAACTTGATATCATCCGCAAATAGCAAGATTTTGCACCGAACAAGTTTTGGTAAATCGTTTACATAGAGCAAGAAAAGAATTGGTCCAAGCACCGATCCCTGCGGCACTCCACTTGTTACTGTAATGGGCCGTGACAAAGCACCATCAACCCTTACTCGAATAACACGGTCACGGAGATAATCCTCCAACCAGGCTAGTAATGAGCCCTTGATGCCACATTGCTCTATTTTTTTGTAGTAACAAACTGTGGTTAACACGATCGAATGCTTTGGACATATCCAGATAACAAGCATGTATGGTGAAACCTTTGTCCACAGCTTGTGTCCAGTCATCGAGGGCAAGGAGAAGGTTTGAAAGGCAAGAGTGTCTTTTTCTGAAGCCATGTTGTTCGATTGCGAGCAAGCAATTATCTTCCAGGTGATTTGTGATGTTGTTTGCAACGAGGCGCTCCATCACTTTAGAAATCACCGGTAGTAGTGTTACTGGTCGATAATTGGATACTTCAGAACGGTTCCCTCCTTTGTAGATGGGGGTAATGATACCAGTCTTCCATTCACAGGGAAAGAAACCTTGGGTTATAGAGAGGTTAAATAAGTAGGTAAGCGGTGTACACAAAGAATAGGCACAGCTTCTGAGGATCAGCGGGGTAATTTCATCAGCTCCAGGAGACTTTTTCGTGTTGAGCTTTAACAATGTACGGAGGACACTGTCCGAGCTAAAAGTTAGTTGCTGTAAAACGTTTTCTGGCGGTAAAACGTTTTCTGGCGACGAAGCATACAATGGTAGATTACTTGAGCAAACTAATCTGGTATCAAAACAATGTGCTGATCATGGGTGACTTTAATCTCCAGAATTTACTAAGCAGCGAGATTCCAGTGAATTCCCTTGATGATCTATTCTACGAAATGTTCAACGAAATTCTTTCATTTAACCACATATCAAGCAGCACTCGCTTCAGAGGAAAAAACACCATCCATACTCGATCTTGTTCTGACGAGCGAGGAAAATGTCTTCGAGGATATCCGCTATACGTACGGAATCACGTCACGACTCTTGTAAGAGAAGATCGCATGCAATTCCAATGGAACTTGCTTAAGAGAATGGAAAAGAATCCTAAGCTTCTCTACAAGATAGTAAATGAACGATCAACGATCAAACCAGGTGTGCTCTCTGTACGAACACTAAACGGATTGACCCACACTGCCCAAGATACCGCCGATGCTTCAGCAACATTTTACTCATTTGTCTTCAATCCCAAGCGTTATATCCCATATCAAGTTTCACCAAATTCGCCACATTTGAAATTACTAAGTGAAATGACTATCAACGAATGCATGGTTGGGTGGGAACTTTGTCAACTAAACGAAAGAATTCCCCGGGCGCAGACAAAATTACCCCGCCATTCTTCGCAGGTGTTGCATTGCTTTGACTGCTCCTCTCACTCACATATTCAATCTCAGGTTAAATGAAGGAAAAATACCACCGCAATGAAAAGCAGGGATGATAACTCCTATTTATACAGGTGGTAGCCGTTCAGACAAAGGAAACTATAGACCGGTAACGTTACTTCCGGTGATCTCTAAAATAATGATACGCATTGTGACTGCGCGTAAGTGGACATTTTGAAAACCAAAATATTTTGACCTCAGCACACCACGGTTTTTGAAGAGATCGTTGCTGTTTATCTAACCTTCTTACAACGTTCGAGGATTGGACCAAGGCACTAGACGAAAGTGAGGCTGTACATGCTTGCAACATCGATACTTCCAAAGCTTTCGATGGAGTCAACCATGACATCTTAATTAAAAAGCTCGAATCCTATGGAATAACAGGAATATTGCTGAATTGGTTAAGTGACTGATAGACACGACAAGTTCGCGTTGGTAGAACATTATCTAGAAAAATATACGTCACGAGTGAAGTTCCGCAAGGATCGGTGCTTGGACCTCTTCTACTCTTGGTGTATATGAACGATATAGTAGAGGATATTGGATGGAACTTGATACTATTTGCCGATAATATTAAAATATGGAAACGTGTCAGGTCTGTTAATGACTGTGTGGCATTACAACGGGATCTGTGCACATTATTTCGTTGGTCCCAGTCAAATGATTTACCATTTAATCCTGCGAAATGTAAAATGCTGCGGCTTGGATAATCTCTGTACCACACGTATTAGCTTGGCACGCAAGATCTCGTCTGGACCACCGCAGTAAAAGATCTGGGTATCTGGGTGTCGTTTAACTTTAAGCCTTGACATCATTGCCGGATAGTGTACAATAATGCTTGCCGTATCCTGAGTCTTCTAAAAAGCATATTCAGAATTTTTCGCCCAAAACCCTACCCCGGGTAATTAATACGTATATGTGTCCTCTTATGGAATATTCCATCCAACTCTAGGCACCATGGCTGAGGAAGGATATCGAACTACTCGACAGGATTTATCATCGTGCTACCAAGTTGGTCTCCCGGTACAGAAATTTGCCTTTAGAAGAGCTAATGTTAAAACTGAACCTACACGATTTTACCCAACGACGGATACGTAGTGACCTCACGTTGACATTCAAAATCCTGCATACTGAAAACCACCCCCTAAAACACTTGCTAAAGCCAAGTGGCCTTACTCGAACACATTCAAAGGCTTTAAGCATTCCGTATTCTCGATTGGATATTCGTCGTAATTTTTTATCGGTAAGAATTTGTTTTACTTGGAACTTTTTGTCTCAAGAAATCACACGCTCGGAATCTGTTTCGGTTTTCGCTTCCAAACTCGATGAGTTTATGACGAAACATGCCGTGTGTGACTGTCCATATTGATTTTTGAGATATTTTATATATATAGTTTATTCCATATACCTTGTCATCCTATGGTTATTGTTAAGCTTAATGCTTTTTCTACCATAAAAATTTCTGAGCATAAAACACGACTTGGAAAGAGTGATCATGTAGTCATTGTTTTCGACTATATATCTGAAGCAAAAAGAGCTAGTGATGCACAGAAATTGATAACAAAAATCGATAGGGTTGTATTATCAATTGCACTTCAAGAAGTCACTGACTGGGCACCGATTAACACTGGTGTCAAACAATGTTGTTCATCGATACTTCAAAAATTCTACCAAAAAACAGAACTGCACTCAAAATGTTTCAAAAAACTGAAAATATGATTTAAATTCGTGATCCGGAGTCGAACACGGAAATGGATAAAGGTGAGAAATTGTGCATGGAGAAGCCACATACTACAGGCAACACCTGAATCCTGGGAACCTTACCGTTTGTTGAGAAACAAAGTTACAAAACTTATGCAGGAGGATAAAGAAAAGTATCAAATGAATCTGATGGATAAAACTGAACGAAATCCGAAGCTCCTCTTCCAGATCGTGAACAGAAAGGCCAGGGTAAAGCCAGGCTTTTCCGCTTTACTTACTACGACTGGAACTACATCCACTGCTCTCGAAGTGGCTCAATTTTACTCTAGTGTTCTATCCTAACGAGCGCTTATGTGATGATATGCCTACATTCAGATCACAAATTAACAAAATACACGAAATCGCTGTGAAACCCGAGTGTCCTGGTAAGGCTACTCAGGTTAAATACGAAAAATCACCGGGTGCTGATGAAATAACACCTTTTTTCCTAAAAACAATGCGCTCATACTCTGTTCTCACCACTATCTGATCTTTTCAACCTGACACTGAGATGTAACAAGGTTGCTACTGACTGAAAAAGTGGATTAATCACACCGATATACAAGGAGGGAACCAATCTGATGTATCTAACTACAGACCAGTCACGTAATTGACAGTGCTCTAAAGTTCTCGAACGATTTGTAGCTGACGAACTTATCAAACATTTGGAACAAAATAAGCTACTTTCCATCGCAGAGCACGAATTTAAGACATGACACTCCCGCCTCACCAATTTTCTCATAACTCCTAATAACTGGACTCGAGCCGTGGATAATGGATACCCTATCCATGCTTGTTACTTGGATATGTATAAAGATTTTGACTGTGTTAACCACAGCATAGTGCTACAAAAATTGGAGCACCTCGGGGTGGGCGGCAGATTATTGGCCTGGATACAGGATTACTTGACTCGTAAAGTTATCAGGGTTAGAGTTGATAGGGCACTATCCAGCCAGTAGAAGTTACAAGTGGCGTAACTCAAGGCTCAGTCTTGGTGCCAATACTCTTCCTGGTGTACACGAACGATATACCTGGAATCGTATGCAGAAAAATCATTTTGTTTGCGGATGGCATCAAAGTCTGGACTAGCGTACGCACCATAGAAGATTGCCAGCTTCTACGAAAAGATCTCGAGGCACTTCATACGTGGTCCTTACTAAACTGCCTGCGTTAAACATCAAAAAATGTAAAATGTTAAACGTCGGTAAATTATTCGAATTCACACTCTCTAGGATCTCAGCAACTTTCTGGGTTACGGAAGAGAAAGACCTGGGTGTTTTGATTAGGAGTAACTTGAAGTCTTCATAGCAGTGTTCTGTTGTATACAAAAAGTCCTGCCAAAGCTTAGGATTGCTCAGAAGGATGTATTGAACAGCTGGTCGGAGCGAAACAAACTTCCATTCAACTTCCGAAAGTGTAAAATGTTGCAAATAGGCAAAGATTTCCCATTCTCATACAACCTTGGATCAAACCAACTTGAATGGACAACCAAAGAAAAAGACCTCGGTGTATGGATTAGTGGAAGTCTTAAGAATGCAATGCGAAGCAGTGTACAACCGAGCTAGCCGCATCCTAGGTATGCTTCGGCATATATTCGGACATTTTTCCCGTGAATCATTCCCCATGCTCATAAATACGTACATTAACTCGGTGATGGATTACTCAGTGCAAGCTTGGTCACCGTGGCTACAAAAGGACATCAAGCTGCTCGAGAGGATTTATCACAGAGCAACCAAAATGGTTGGCTGCCTTCGCAAACTACCATGAGGATCGACTTGAGCATCTTAATTTGAATACACTGCTTCGTAGACGGGTTCCATTTGATCCAATCCTAACTTACAAAATAATGAACTCAAACGCGCACACTCGGAGGCATCTATTTCGCCTCCGGTCAAGCCATGTCACACGTACTCACCCATTGGCATTTGATATTCCACATTCCCACCGGAACTCCCGTCGTTTCTTCTATTCGGTGCCCGTTTGTTTCTTATGGAACTCCCTACCGTCAGATGTCCAATCATTTAGTGAAAGGATTTTCAGGAACAAACTAGATATATTTATGCGTAGTAATCCCACCCTACATCCCTTTTATATAACATGATCTTTTTCCAAACGAATAATTTTTTTCATCATACAGCGACAATACATGACATTTTTGTAACTGCAAAACTGTCGATCTTCCTAATGACTCAATTTATTTTGTATATATATTTATTGTCCTTATACGAATATCCTGTGGTGTTGTACAGCTACGAGTTTTTTTATACCATAAATTCTTGAATCTTTAGTCGTTTCTCAAAGCAGATACTCCCACGGATAATTAACACCTCTATCAGGCATGGTCCCCATGGTTACAAAAGTACACAACCTTGCTGCAACGCGTATACCACTGCGCTACAAAACTGGTGACCGGACTATATAACAGGCCATACGAGGAGAGGATTGCAACTATGGGCCTGTTTGACTTTTTGAACCGCCGTGCCAGGGGTGAGTTGATCCTGCTGTTCAACATTCTGCATACAGAGGATCACCCACTTCAACACCTGTTTCATCGGCAAGATCACAGGGTTACAAGTTAATTATTCCACACTCTAGATCAAATTGTCGAAGGTTGTTCTTTGCTGTCCAAGTTTGCTTCATATGGAGCTCAATGGCTCCACATATCATTTGTGCATCAAACCTGAACATGTTCAAGGCTAAACTTGCAATTCCAAGAGACCGCGGAATGAAGATCGTTCGTTAGCAACAAAGCAAAACGTTAGTAAAGGAATCCATTTTGTCATCATAATTCCGCAAGAAACAAAGGAAGAAATAAAACATAACACATGAACAATCGGTGGTGATAATAAACAAAAATTCCACTTTTTTGAAACGAAGCCGAAGGAATAGAATCGGTTTGTTGCGAGTCGAACAATGTATGCAAAGAACATGATAATGAAAATGGAGAAACGAGACGCAATTTTTAAATAGCGTGCGACGGTCTGCAAGTTCGCTTGGCCTAGAATGCTGGTACTAGAGCCCGGGTCACACGTCGAATGTCGCATCCGGAGATGGGGGTGGAGGAAGATCAAGATATGCGTCGTGAGGGCGATTTGCAAGCGAACCGTTGGTAAATTGACGCAATTGTTCTGACAGTTCCGACATGAGGGTTGCTGTGGGAAAGGCGCAAAATGCATTGCTTAATAAAGGGATTAAAAACGATCGGAAGGAGCAATCATGTTTGCCATGTAATAAGGCATGTGAATTGAAAAGACCGGGTGAAAAAACAGTGCACATCATTACGAGGAAGACCGATGCACTTGTCAGTCAACTGGCTAGTTCGTGTTGCAGCCGCTTGCTCATCATTCAAATTATATATTGTTACATCAGAAGCTATTTCTCATTGTTAAAATTTAGCATTTTATCAACCAAACAGACTGTCTAACCATCCATTTATTTATATACTACAGCATCTAATTTAAGTATTAGCTAGCTTTCTGGTTAAGCACCCGAAACCGGGACCGAGCGATGCGAGATAGCGAGCGAGCGAGGGAGAGAGGGAGGGAGGGACGCAGGCGAGCGAAGCGAGCGACCGGGCGAGCGAGAGATCGTGAGCGAGCGAGCGAGCGGAGCGAGGAGAGCGAGCGAGCGAGCGAGCGAGCGCGCGAGCGGCTAGCTAGCTAGAGAGGAGCGAGCGAGCGAGCGATAGCGATCAATCGAGACTAGATACTATGCGTAATTCAGCTATCGATCTATCTATCGATCGAGCGAGCGAGAGAGAAGCGAGCGAGATATCGAGCGAGCGAAGCGATCAGCGACTATCGATTATCTAAGCGTTACTATATATTTTATCGATGATCGCATTAGCCAGGAGCGAGCGAGCGAGCGAGCGATCTATATATCTATATGATCGATCTATCTGAGTTAGCTTCTATCTCATTCTCATCTATCATCAAAGACAGCAATACACGGTAGCACCGTACCGAATGCTTAACTGCATACAACCAATGAAAAAAGTAAAATCTTAAAATATGGGGAAGGGTGGGACTTGAATTGCTACGGCTTCTATAGAAGAGTAAGCACAAACAAACTGGGATGAGGTGCCTACACCTCGAATGGAACATGCATTCAAACAAGTTTCGTGAAAGAGTAGAGCAACATCAGCACGGCAGCTCCCATGCGCTTTCACTGTCATGCATCATAACAAGCTTTTCTCGTCACTCCGCTTGACAACATACAAGGTTATGCAAACACTCCGAAAAGATGCTTAGTGCAAGACCGCCATTGAACACGGTTTCGGGACATATCCTGAAGCGTAACTAACAATTGCGATATATGATCGCGGGGACACCAGCCTGGAAGACGCGTTGTGCCTAC
>JACCGJ010005359.1:0-23354 GCA_013407085.1 Atriophallophorus winterbourni | reverse complement strand
GTTGCTTATAGACTGCTTGTCGCAGTAGAATGTTCATCCTACTTCAACATACTCACTTATCAATTGTGTGTGTACAAGAATAGTTTTTTAACTTTAAAATTTGAAACTTGCTAAACATAACGAGCAAAATTTTCAAATTAACCATCGGTGCAGCTCTTGAGGTCTTCTTGCACAACTACTTTATCTCCAGCAGAGTTGACCAAAGTTGTAGATCATTAGCAAAAATAATAAAGTCACAACGTACATATTATAGTTAATTGTCTATAAGTATTTAGAACAACATTGGACTGAATAGTAAACATTTTGCGAATCCGAAGAAATTTGTCATCAATTAGGATAAACTAACAAAATTTAAAATAAATATTCGATGATAATTTACTGGACTCAAAAACCGATATAACTGAGGAAAAATTTTAATTAATAGTAGTCAATGGAATTAGGGCAAATTCTATGTAGATCAAAAGATGTCCAAACAATTTCTTAGGAAAGGAATCCAAAAATGCATTTTTAAGGTTAATCAGAATGAATCACCGTGAATGTCGCTAAAACACTGTATTTTGATGTTCAGTTCAGTTCAGTTCAGTTGTAACAGGACTGTAAATGGCTGATAAGCCAATTGAACGTCCAGAATTTCTGTCGGTGGAAAGCTTCAAAGGAGCACCCACCACTGCGAAAGTTGGTTCATTCGTTTCTGATACCCTCGTCGTATGCTATGATACGTCCAATGTTTTCCTGGCCGTTCTTCGGTCCCAAAATATCTAGCTGCGACTGAGAAAAACGGAAAGGGTTTCCAATCACCTAGCCGGTGAGAGTTTAGCTATGGGAAATTAGTGTGTACATTTAAAACATGACATTTAAAACTTGGCAATATATAATAGGATTTTTTGAATCGTGGTAAAGACCATATAAATTTAAAATGAACAAAAAATGCACAATTAAATCTGTATATTCATGGAATAAGTCTGAGATAAGATCATGCCACAAGGCATCTAAACCCCCTTCAAAGGCACCTACTGATGTGCAAGCGATTAGTTCCTCAGGCAGCTTGTTCCAGAAGCTTACCACTCTTTCAGTGAAGAAGTGTTGCCTAAGATTCAGACGGCTGTGGCTTTTCGTGAGCTCCAATGTATGCCCCCTAGTTGAAGGGTTCACCGCTTGAGATAAAAGGTCGACAACCCTCGGATTTTGAAAGTTTCTATTAGGTCACCTCGTAGACGCTGACGCCGAAGGAAAAAGAGGCCTAAAGATATTAGACGTTCTTCGTAGGGTTTCCCAAACACACCTTCAACCATTTTAATAGCCAGGCGTTAGACTCTTTCTTGTAGTACTGTCTTTTTGAAAGAAGTGTCTCCAGGCTTGCACGCAGTATTCTAAATGCGGTCTGACAATCGCCGTATATAAAGGGATAAACACTTCCTGGCGTTCTACATGTCAGAACGGATTTAAGCCAAAAGACGTCTCCTCTAGCTCGTTGTGCAGCTGAGGCATATTGCGCAGCCCATCTAAAGTCCGTTGTTACGACTATATCCAAATCCTTAACCCTCTGAATAGATTTGAAGTTTATCCTACCGTTATTCGCAGTTACTTTAATTCTGTCGACTGCTGCAGACAACGGATAACATTTACAATAGTTCAGAGGAAGATCCCAATCCTGCGACTATTTAATGACCTTTTTAATATCTCTCAACAAATTACACTGATCACTGGATCCGGTGAATTTTACATCATCAGCAAACATGTATCAGGTACATGACATCTGCGATGCCAGATCATCGATAAAGATCATGAAGAGTATTGGGCATAATGCTGAACCTTGTGGGACCCAACTGGAAACTGTTGCGAATTCAGAAATAGTACCGCCTACACGGACGTGGAAGGATCTATCACGAAGAAAACTGGTTATATAGTCGTGAACCTTACCAGATAAGACTTTGGCAGCGAGCATCATCCCTAGGAACCTGTGAATCACTGAGTCGAAGTCCTCACTAAAGTATAATAACGACTCTACCCTCCGACTGTGTAAAATCGAGGGCGTGTTAAAAAATTAAAAAAATTAAACGTTGTGTTGGTTTCGACTTTCCACATATCGTCAACCGCAACAGATATCTAAGTATAGAAACTCTTTAAATCCGATTTTAAATGCACCGGTTTTTTTGCAAGAAGAGTCTGGAATCAGTTACATGAAGAATATTGTAAAAATAGGTAATGTCAACATAGAAAATACATTTACAGGCATCTCCTTCACACAAAACTCCCCACGACCGGTTTCGTGCTGTTTGTACTCATCGGATAGGGACAGTAGGATCAGGATCCGTATGCGCTTAAGACAGTGGAAGAAGAGCAACTTGGTAATGTCCACTTTATAATTGCAAGATAATCTTAAGATAAACAAAAATCAGGTCCACGTTTTACGCCGAATAATCAGGGGTTGCACAAGCTATTTCGCTGAAAATTCATAAACACTAATAAAGTCATTCTTTTTCTTCTTCGTATGATTCGAGAATTTGTTCATATTCATGCTTTGCTACATCGAGCTTGTTCCTAGACACGCGACGATGTCTGTGAAATTCAATAAGATCACAAAGTGATATTGAAAGACGATTGATCGAGATCACAGTTCAGAAACATCAAACAGCTGCCTCCACATCCTCTAAGCGGTCGATTGCACTATTGAGGTTATGAAGAGTAGGAAAGTATCTAGATGCTCAACATTTTAAAGTACATGCGGTTAAACCGCATTCTCTCTAAAGTAGAGAGAGAAGAAGTGCTTTACTCTTCTTTCCATCTTTTGAGTTTTGCCGACAATCGGGTTATCAGATACAGAATTAATTGGCACCGTTTTGAGATTGTTTAGACCAATGGCTCTATTGAACCCATCATACGTACTTTGAGATTTTCCAGTATCCGCAGCTTCTTGGATAATGAGGCTTATTTTAGTCCAATAGTCATTTGCACACCGTCTTTCAGTGCGCTTGACCGTATTTCTAACTGCTCATAGAAGTCGAAAGTTTTTATATGTTGGCATACCTTTGAACCTCAAGAATGCTGACCGTTTCCTATCCAACACAGTAATAATCTCAGAAGCTTCTGCTTTGAACCGGTTGCTCGTACGTGCTTTATTTGGGCCGTAAGTTTAAAGTGCGAATTAAAATATGCAGGTTTTTTTTAGCGATTCCCAGTTTTCTCAAGCCGATCCTAGTGGGGCTGTAAATGCTTTTGCAAATCACGCAGCTGGATTATGTTCGCACATGTGAGCGACGTCTATTCTTGGCTAAGCAGACAATTTTGTGCGGTGAAAACTTGTGTGGGGAAACTTCAGTTTTGCATAGCTCACTGAACTATCATTGTCGCAGTCTGCGCTTGGGTATGATCTGGTGATGAAATGTTTTCCAATATTAGTGCGCCTAACAAGAATAAAATCCAGCTGATGACAATGCTTTGAGTGAGGATGTTTCCAAGAGATTTTATGCTGTTATTTTGTTTGAAAGTGTTACTGACACAAAGATGGAACTGTGTGCTCATTTCTAAAATTTTGTATTTTATTTTAACGTTGGTAATATTCGTAATTTTTATCAACTCTAGCAATAAAATCAACTAACCCCAATAAATAGAATTTGTGACAAGTTTTTGAGGAGTGTTGTGAGGTAATGATAAAAAGCGTCTTTTTCAGCATGTGTCGCAGAGAGCGTCGGGACATAAAATTTGACTAGTTTAATGGTACCAGTAATGCACTTCAGATACAGAGTTCAAATGGGTTAACTCCCGCCGATGCTTGGTCTTGCAGCTTTCAGTAGGCCGTTTTGCACGGTAAACCAAACTCAGGCAGTGAACGCTCATCAGAAACCCTTCCTTTTGAAAATTGTCTAATCACTTGCTGTTAGCATACTAGTGTCTGAAAATGGCGTCCCTTGCAGGGCAGCCACGTCAAACTTCATCCATTTTAGCTCATTGTTAATCAGAACTGATTTACTTACGCCTCTGATATTCAAGACGTCGCCATGAGATATTGGAATCATGGGCCGGACGTACTAGGTTCTATTTTTCAAAACCGATCTTTGTTGTTAAGTAAATCGTTTCAATTGTCTTTTGATCCCCAATCCCATGCACCCAATGAGGACAGCTGACAGTGACAAGACTGCCCCTTAGTGACTTGGGATAGCCCAACTTGAGACGGGTGTAACCGTTCAGTGGGACTTGCAAACCTATCCCACCGTCGAAGGCAACCCCAGGCGATAAACTCTACGTCAGTCAAGCCATAGCGTTAAACCAGTATCTGCTGCTTTCCGTGTACTCTTCCATGGTGCGTTGAAATATACACCAGGGCATTTCAATACGGATAACTGTTGCCGATGCAGCAAGTGCTCCTTCTCCACGACACCACCGGAATCAACAGAACAGCTAGGCTAATACGATTGGACAACGATGCCTTCGCTGTTGTTGGCAGAACGAAATTGTATACAACTTCGGACATCCAAACTGGATTCCTGCTCCAGAGTTTTCCACGAGGTTGTCTCCTGAAGACTTTTTCATGATTGGATGTAGTCAAAGGCAGTGGAGTTTTAAGATGATAGTTTTTCTCCTTCTATAGTGGACTTTCGAGCTTCACCGGACCAAAGAATTATCATTTTCAGAAGCCAATCAGCCGCCTCCAACATTTTTTCTGTCAGCAGAAGGTGTTACGCTCAGTCTTTCAGGACCACACGTGCAGACAAACTGCTGGACTTGGTGGTCAGAGGCTATACACGACGCGGGCCATTAGAGCATTTTTATAATTGGGAGCTTATCGCCAAAACTACAAACACTGTGAGAAAATTGGAACCCGTTCTCATGTTATCCTCCCCAGAACCAAAATATTAAGGGGTTCTTGATAGTCATCGTCCGTGGTTTTCAGCGCAAACTGCTTTTATAACAAACGGTGGTGTTATGCATATCTTTTAAAAGCGCGTGATTCGCACTCATTTCTAATGCACTTCAGAGTTCCACAAAATTATTCCCTTATTTAATATTACACAGCTCGAGCATAAGCGGCGTTCTCCTATTAAGGTGAAAACTTTTTCTGTAGACCAGCTTTAATTATCAAGATTAAATTTATAAATTTTCTAACCACGGTGTTTTGATGCAACGAAGAACATACAGCTCTGGTTCTCGAATCGCGCGGATGGTTCAGGAATATAGCACAGCAGCATCTATTAAACTTGGGTAGTAAGTAGTTCTATTAGCCCACCTGTCAACTGAGTCTAAGGCTGTTGCAATATCCAGAAAAACCACTATGGTTGGTCACCGATACAGGCGTCGATGTTCTAGCAACTGGCGGAAATCCGACTTGTTCGGAATAGTGGAAAGTCTGCGAATAATGTTGGCAACCCGATTCTGGACTATCATTGAGATAAGTGAAATTCTGCGATTGATGCAACATTCGTTCCATGTTCGTTTTTTATGGACTGGCATTATCATGGATTAATCTGAATAGGCAGGTACCCTCTCATCCTACCAATCGTTTACGAACCTTTCGTGCAATTCTATTGCGACTGTCTCGTCTCCTTTCTTCAAAATACCAGATTTAGTTTGTACGATAACGGCGCCTTGTATCGCTTTCGTGATTGGATCTCTCTCAGTATTTTTCGACACTGGACGCAGCTAGCGACATTGACCACTGCATAGGAGATTGGGCAATGTCGGCAGTGTCTGAAGGAGAAAGCTGATAGAAAAGCTGTCTAAAATATTCTCTTTATCATTCTAAACGCCTCTGAAGGTTTTTTATTTGCGAATAATCAACCTCGAGGATGGTCTTACTAAGACATTTAGTATTAGGGACAATTATACTTAGCAATTGGTAAAGTCATCGCATGTTACCCATAGCTAACACTCTTTTCATCTCCATGGGGCGTTCTTTCCTCCAAAATTACCGGTCGCGTCTCAGACAAACATTCGATTATGAGTCTAAGACACTTCCTATCATCCTCATACTCTAAACCACGCGGAACGGCCCGGCGCTGTTGGAGTAGCTTGAGGGACTTCGCAGAGATCCATTTGTGTTACTGTTGATGAGCGACTTTGCATTATTCTAAAACAGAGTGCTTGCTGAACATCGTGCCAATGACAATTCATTTCGACAGGCCGATTTTTTGATAGGGGATCCCTAGAGTAACTCAAAATGTGACTTTTACTTCAGGCAGCGATAAGCGTTTGTGTATAGTTTGAGACGCTTTCGTTTTGTGGATTACTCTTAAATTGAAGTTTGATTGTTGCGAACATCCAAGCTTAATCAGAATCTGCAATGGTACTCAAAAAGATCTGCCGTATTTTACACTTATTGGCTACCTATATCTTATCGCAATAAGGGCAAGCTGCGCCCATGTAGGTTGTGAGGGAAGCGCCTGGTAGCTAGATGGCGCTTGGGATGTCAAAATTTGTGGAGACGAGAAGGCAGTGGTATTTGTCACAGAGAGAAAAGAATCTCTCTTCATTTTCTGTTCGGTCATCTTCGTTCCGAGTAAGCGCTCAGAATGCATTATACATCCGACTCGGGCAATAAAATCGCCGGCAAGCACTACATTATCGTCTCTTCAAGAGAGAACGATGTTCGTTATAGAATTAGTCCTTTACCTACTCTGTCCACGAGTTCATATTTGCGTAAGCTGATATCACGAATAGGTTACACAGCAAGTGAATTTGCTTGTTATTTCTGCTGTATCACAAAAATCTCTCTACGCACAGTAGACTATTAACGGGTATCTTGTCTAGAAGGAAAGTTTTCGCTTTGTGGCTAAGTATTATTCCGACACGTGCTATCCTGGGAAAGCAAACAACGGGATCATTGGACACACGCAATTTGAACCTACTCCCAAGAGGCATAGAAGAACTCAGTTGAAATACCGAATCAATGTCACGAAGACGGGTTCCTGATAGGCGAAATGTGTCAATACCATGTGTCTTTAGAGAGCGGGCTAGTCCAGACTGTTGTCCTGGTTGTAGATTGGACAATGAAAGCCTTATAGTGGCATGCGTTCACAAGAAATCTCTAAGAATCTACATCTGTCTTTGAACTATTGGCTGCGACGGAATGCATCTAGTTTTGATGTTCCAAAGTGCGTTGTTCACTGCGCATGTTATTAAACACTAGTTCACCGCATTTCTTCGGGATTTCAGAAAAGGTTTCTGTTTTGTAACCATCTTATTATTTTATCTGAAGCATTAGATAACGAGTACAACTGGTCGTTCATCTGTTTTCACTGACATACTAGTGGGCTATATGATGTGAGTACAAACAAATTTTGCTCATCTGACTGGGATATACTTCGTCAAGCCTCATCATACATGTCCATAGCTCTACAATTTACGCGATTAATGCTCAGAAAGCAACACCATTCATTTAAACAGATAGTACAGCGGTTTTCTCGAAAGAAAATGCCCAGGTCCTGACGGGTGAATTTAAATATCAACCAGACGATAAACCACATTCGTCTCCTGGTATCCACTAAAAGGTCATATGTTTTTGCTATGACTTGTAACGAAACACCTGTGCGTCTTATTGTGGGAAAACGTTGGTCCAGTTGAATAAGAAATGGCCTAAATCTAATATTTACTTAAAGTGTAATTGAATTTATAAGGGTGAAAACGGTTAAATGCACGACCAGCTTGTTTGAGATCGCTACTCTTCTTTCATTATCATTTATAATTGCTTGCAGATCAACAAAAGTTTCAATGAGTGTATCGTTACGTACTCTGGCAAATGGAAAGTATTTAGGATTTTCCAAGATTCAAAATATACGGTTGAGCATGCAATTGAGTTTTCAATAACCACAAGAGCAAAAAGTAAGTGCAAAAACATATGCGTACAAATAAAATGAATCGGTCCTCATGATCGGGTTAACTTGCATTGCTGAACACTGACTCACATTCCACTTGTTCTCGTTTGTCTTCTCTAACACAAATGTTGAACGATACGAAACGGTAGCAAAATATGGGAGAATGTTTTCGACCGATCGTGGTTTCATTTACATGAAAAAGTGAGTTTGTGGTCAATCAGTTGGTGCATACTTGAATGGTAACCTTTCGCTTATGGCAGATAATTAGTCAGACCAAATGTGCCAGTAAGAACAACGGTCAAGTTCAATTTGTATTCACCTGATCATTCTTTAGCTAGCTAATAACTGCACATGACTTGGATGGTGCTAAGGTTGTTACGATAGACATGCGATGCACACTCCTACATGTTGTGTAATCACGCGATTATTTTCACTGTGTCCATCTGTAATTGACATCCGCTGACCGATCAACTTGACTCTCTAATACTTGATTACGCATACTGATGATCACGCGTGTTAATGTTTATCCCCCACAGAACCGGATGCAGATGGTAAAGATAGCAACAACATTCACTTTGTTTTTCGCATTTTGCTACGCTTCTTTTATCCCAAACGTCACATCGTGAGGTCATTCCAGGTATCGTTTAATCACTTCTACGTTACCAAGATCAACCGTGTAACTGATATGAAGAAAGTGTTTAGCAATTATTGAATTTCTGATCAGTCATTGAGATTCACTGTAATTGATTGGCTGCATACCGAGTCGCTGTTTCTGAGTTCATTTATCTTATTATTGTGTTCTCCGGAAGTTTATAAAATATATACTATCGAGGAAACAAAGAGACGATATCACAATCAGCTTATAAGTGAAACGTTGCAACATTTTTTCTAGAAAACCAAACCAAGGATTTGGGTGCTAACATTATTTTGAACATGGCTACGTTTGTTAAGCGAAAACCAACATTTTTCATCCCCGGGCATAGAAAAATATCCAACAATAATTTAAATTACGTTTATTTATTAATTAATAATTTAGCACTGAAAAAACAGATATTCATATTACATCAGAACGTGTAAATCCCTTTTCCGCCATCCATCATATCGTTTTCAATAAACTTGGGATTAGAAAACGATACCCACACGACGGCAGCTTTGTTTCAAATTATCTACAAATCCTTCCAAACAAAAAGAGAAAGTTCGATATCGTCACAATTCTGAAACGGATACTAACCATGATTCCTGCTTTCCAATCTCTCCGCGTTCAAACAAAACAGAAATAATTCTCTGGCAGTGAGAATTCAATAAACCGCGTTCTTACTCCCAATTTTGTGCTCTTGTATTTTCCGTAAATGAATCAGATCCGACTGAAATGAGGAAAACAAATAAAGTTGCATTCGTTGCTGCTTTGAACTCGAAATGTATAATAGAGCAGTTAAAACCATTATTAGAACGACATGAGAGTTCGGACTAACCTTGCACCGACAACAATGTACTACACAGAAACAGCGTCCAAGCAATGGCTGCATATGTCATCATGCTAGTGGTTTGATACGTGCGATATTCGTCATAATATAAATCGGACTGCTTTAATATGTGAAAATGTTCTCTCTCAACCAACCGGAATTCTTTCATTGATTTTGCAAGTTTACTGTGCAGTTGGATTTGCGCATCCAACTCACCAATGAACGAACTTTCACACAAACAGTGTATTCTACGGATG
Organism: Atriophallophorus winterbourni; assembly: GCA_013407085.1. Lineage (NCBI taxonomy): Eukaryota > Metazoa > Platyhelminthes > Trematoda > Plagiorchiida > Microphallidae > Atriophallophorus > Atriophallophorus winterbourni. Next base: position 13,826 of record JACCGJ010005359.1, on the reverse strand, counting down.
CCAGGAAATAAAGTCCACAGCAATCGAAGGATTCGAAAGAAACAAAGCACGCATCTGTTGTCACAAGTCTATACAAGACATATCGCTCTCTTTCAGGAATGCCATCTTGTAACAGGTGGTCACTAAAACAAATTCCAGGAAGTGAATTTCTCTCATTTGATCAGCTGATGTTTCATATCGATTCGATTTTTGTTTTCTCGAAGTTTCGCTGGGGTTGCTCGCATTTAGAGTTTATAGTAGGTAATATTTTTCGTGAAATGGCTTGGTCAATTTGCAACTTTGCCGAAGTCATGTTTGCTGTGGATTTGTGGCCCACTGTGTGGTTCTTTGAAACGCTCACTAATTACTGGAATAGTACCAGTGGAAAACAAATAAAAAGTATTACATCATTCGTGTCCGTCGATCGTATCACTGAAAATTACCACAATTAGACGCTTCTTTTAATTGTTCCCAACTTAATTGAATGTTAGCCATGCGATCTTTCGAATTACTTCTCAAACTCTAGCGTAGATAACATGTGGTTGCCGACAATGATTGTCATATATTGAGCGAGGGGAAAATGTAGCTAGACCAATCGATGTCATATTGCGTTCCTACACTAGCATCAGCACCTAGAGGTTCACACGAACGTTCCCCATATTGATCACTGAAGTCGACCATTCCAATGCTAATTACACCAACCCACGAATTTCACAGATCTCCAGTAGCTCTGTTATACGGATTCTGTTGAGGCAAGTATTTTTTTCGCTGGAACAGTTCTCACGTAATCCTCCGAAAACCCAATGTCATAAGTCAAACAGTCCTTCATCTGGAGAGTTTCCATCCAAATGGAAGAAATCAATACATCAAATAACGTCGTAGGTCCGGCTCAAATCGAGTCGGACTGAGCAATTCACATCGAAACCTAATTTTCGATTCAAGCTTTCGGCTCACATGTTTAATCATCCCAGGCACGGACTATTCAGATGGATCCGACAACACACTGTTTAACGTCTTATTACATAACACATGATTCATCACTAATTGTTAAGTCCGACTCCAGAGAAGTCGGACCAACAACTTCATTTTACACCCCATCACTACACACACAAAATACAAACGCAAACAGCCTTATCAACAAATTCATCTAATTGTCCGAGATTTTCAATGAAACGGCGCCAGACATAGTTGCAATAACGGAAACATGGATCCATGCCTCATTGTCTAAAAATGAACTCTCTCTGCCCACCATGTCTGTATTCCGACGTGACCGTTTGGGCGATCGCAGAAGAGCAGCATCATACGTCAAGCAATCGTTTCTGTGTAGAGCTATCAACGACCAGACTCTCGATATAACTGACACAATTTGCTGCTCCTTGACTCTTACTTCAGGAGACCAATACATTATTGGACTGATCTATCGTTCTGCAACAGCAACTCTCGACCTGTACAATAAACTGATTAATGCTTTGCGCTATGTAACAACGCGGTACAATGTTCAAATATTGATAATGGGGGATTTCAAATATCCCCAGCTATATAGCCGGGATGTTCATCTATCAGAGACACTTGAATATGAACTTCGAGCCGTCTTGGATTACGCACCCCTTTATAATCACGTTTTTGGATTTACTCGTATGAGGGGATCAGACAGGCCCTCTACCTTGAACCTAATACTTACAGTAGATCCCACAGCTGTATAGAATATCGTTTATAAACCGCCGACCAGACGGTGCGATCACGTTGTACTAGAATTTGAGTAAGTTTGTAGCGCTAGGCGCAAAACTGACACAATGAAATGCGTCAGAAGGGTGAACTACCGTTCTCTATGTGTCAAGCTACAAAGGACTAGTTTCGCAAAACTAGAATACACCGATCCGGATAGTCATTAACGCTCTCTCTTACAGCACCTGAAATCTATATTGGAGGAATATTCAATGTTTGTTTTGAAAAGAACTTCTCAACGTATTAAATTTTTACTACGAAGCAAGACTAAAAATTAGATGAAACGAAGGGCAATTGCATGGAAGTTTCACAAAGCTACATACACAAGTGATTCTTGGGTACAATTTACGCGACTGCGAAACAAAGTTATCAGCTTCATTCGAGATGATAAATAAGATTTTTAATCGCAATTGATTTATAAGATGCACCAGAATCCGAAGCTCTTATATAGACTCGTAAACGATAGAACGAATATTAAACCAGGAGTCTTTACCCTAAACCTTCGTCCGGCTTCACAGAATCCATTAATCAGACAGCTCACCTGTTAGCAAACTTTTGTCCCGGAGTTTTTGTGTTAAACACCACGGAGCATGATTAGGATCCAATCATTCGACTTGACAGACCGTCCTTGAGTGAATAATTGATTACTCCGATGGTGGTAGCGCAGAAGTTACGAAAATTAAACGTAAATAAATCTCCAGGACCAGACGAGATAACTTCAAAGCTTCTCAAAACCTGTCATGCGCCGCTATCTGAACCTCTATCTTGCATGTTCGATAATTTGCTCCAAGTTGTTGTGGTACCAAAAGACTGGAAACTGTGACAAATAATATCCATTTACAAAGGTGGTTGCCGATGTGAAGTTAAAACTTACAGGCCGGCGACATTGCTGTCTTCGGTATCAAACGTTTTTGAGCGAATAATAACCGCATAAATCGTGCGACATTTGGAAACGAACCAACTTTTGGCAGTTGCTCAACATGGATTTCGCAGAAATCGCTCTTGTTTAACAAATTTGCTGACAAGCTAAGACGATTGGACGAGGGTTGTAGATGCAGGGTCTGTATTCATTTGTGCTACCTGGACATTTCTGAAGATTTCGACATAGTTGTTCATAATGTACTCTCGAACAAGCGGAAGAAACACTGTATTGTTGGAAGACTATATGAATTGAAACGTGATTCCCTCAGCAACAGACACATCAGAGTTCGTGTGGACGGTCTATTATAGAAGAATATCGATGTTTCTAGCTGGCGTTCCACAAGGCTCAGTGCTTGGGCTGATACTATTCCTAGTCTATATGAACGATATATCAATACTAAATGACAGTAAGATGTTGAATCTTAAATCTAGAACTGCGGTTGATCCACCTGTTTACGAAAGTTAACATTTGCAATAATATGAAAGGTTGGCTCGCCCTCTCTGATCCACGGTTTTGCCTATTTATCTTTGGTATGGTCTTTCAATATGTGTAACAATGTCTTCTATGTTTATCTTGGTTAAACATTTTTATAATTTTTTACCTTCTCACTAAAACAGAATGTACTCTCTCCGCACGATCTTGGTAAGCACTCACGAACCGCTTGGATTGGATTTTCGCAATGGAGGTGATCACTTGTAAACAGGTCTAATAATATAGTAATACAAAGCCCACTGCTAAACACGCATTTTGATATAGTTCAAATATTAACGGAATATTAAATGTGATTTCAGGCATTCTGTAATATATTTTTTAACACTTTTCTAGTTACAAGTTGAATAACAGTGCTGGAATATCACACCACTGCACGAAATAATCATTAACATAAATTTGAGAAGTATATGCTTGTTTTGAAATTATGCATCTTTTTGAAAACTTGGCTCTCATTTTTAATGTCTGGATAGCTGACCTTATGTTACATAACAATGAGACCACCCTGTTATGCAAGTAAATGTTGTTGAAATCTTTAGATCAACCAAAATAAAGAATCGGTTCGAAATAATTAAAATTGTTTTCAATAAAGTCATTAGAGAACGCGTGTTTATGGTTTTTCTGAAAGTTTTAGTTACCATATTCACTGGAAATATCGTTCCCCAAATTTATATTAGTAGTATCGACTTGTTGATTTCATGAAGCGACACCAAATGCAGAATTTTAATGAACAAGTTCTTCTAATTCGAATGATTCAGATGACAAATGCCTGTGCGAGACAATTATCAGGCTATTCAATTAGATGTTTGTAAATGTTTCTACACACGCCTAATTTTCGCAAAGAGAGACTGCTTCTCTATTAAAATGATCGCCATGGCCATGAGTTTCTTAATCTAATTTGTGTAAAATCGGTTAATTCCAGCATGGCCATTCGCTCTTGGTAAAGGATGTGCTGCATCCCTCCAACTAGCTTCGTCGCTCAGTGGTAACGTTCGCACAGCAATTCGATGTCTTTGCGCAGCCACGGTGCCAAACTAGAATCATGTATTCTATCGTTGGATTGATGTAAGTATTTATAATGCGGGGAAATGTTTTGGGAAAGAACCTCCAAATATTCATCTCAGCATTCTCAAGATACCGCTTGCCATGTTGACGACTTTCTATCAATGACTATTCGGTTTCGGATTATTAGTAATCCAGATACGGAGATCCTTCTCAGCGGTGGTCCATTTCAGGTTTTGCTTGACCAAGATTATATGTATGCTCGTATTGCCGCTCAAGTTGTAACATTTTACATTGACGTATGTTGAAAGTTATTCGATGTAGTTGAGACCAGTGATACAAGACATCCAATTCCTCTTGCAGCATCAAATAATCTTCCATCGATCGGATTTGCTTTCACGGAGTTAGTGAAGCTAACTAACGGTCAATACTCCACGGTTATGGGGAAATCGTCGTAATACACAATTTGTTGAAGGTTAACTACCCATTGCCAAAATAAAATTGGAGAGACTCTGTTGTATACCCAGTGCATAATTTTAAACATGAAGCGATAAGGGGATTCTTGAACACGTCGTACCTAGGAATGGCGTGAATAGCGCATTCACGACTGTTTATCTATTTTGGAGAATTGATCCAATATTGTCAGGTTGATTTTTTAAAAAAATAATCTTATTAAAGGTACCTTTAAATCGCGTTCTAGCAACTTGCCATGTTCGATGTTGGATGAAAGTTTTCTGTTTAATGGCGAGTCGAAAATTACAGGAATTGCTTTACGTAACAGCACACAGTCGTTCGTGGTACTAAAATGATACGCATAATAATGTCGTTTGAAAATAATGAGCAAACTAACCAAGGGAGTTGCAAAAAGAACTGAACGTAAGTGAACGTCGCTGCTGAATGCTATATTGTAGCGAGTGGTGAGATGAATGCTGCGATTGAATAAACAAACATTAGTCGTTCTAAATCAATACAAATTTTTTCTAAAGTTTTTTTTTGCATCTATTCGGTCGATGTCGATCATAAATGTATATCAAAATTACATATTTTTTCATGATCCACAGTTTTTCATATGACTAAACAGCCCCATTCATGAGAAATAATCTTTCCCGTTACGCCCGCAGCGATACTCAGTACACTGTCGAACAGCACACGTTCCAGGATGGCGAAGCCATCTGCTATCTGAAGCCAAGGTCTCTATCTTTTCCGCGCCGGCTTGCATATGACGTTTTACACAATGTCTCTAATGTGAGCGGTCAACAACAAGAGGTTACATATATATCTTGCAATGTCTTTGTAGCGCAAGGGCTGTCTGCCCAACTCACCATAGAGTAGATTTTTCGAAATATGACCATTTACCGGGAGGTTATAGAAACAGATGTGATGCATCTTCTCTTGCAGTGTTGGGTTTTTTACTTGGTTAGCATTTCAGTTATGGTATTATTCATTAGGTTAAACAAAATAAATCGTGTATTGATGCATTCAAGCCGAACTAAAAGACAGAAAGTTCGTATCACGGTTCTCCAAATGACCGTTTTTATGCGAGGATAATTAAAATGAAAGCCCAATTGTTTGACTGCTTGTGCTCGATACAACAACGAAACATAATGCCATGGTATACCATCATAAGCCACAATTCTTTGAACTAAGATTCTGATCAATTAATTTATCCAAACGTCCGATCAAAACCAATGGTCACTCTTAGATTTAAGTCTTAGGTTTGCACTTGTAATGCGCACATATTTACCGAAAATCGATTTGTATACCACACTGTATTGCACACGAATGTGGTTGACAAATTATAAACGGGCCACTGTTGACCTGATACTTACTCATCGTGGTCATTGTATTGATGTACATTCGGATGTACTGCGAACAGATTCCCGTACGCCGGGTCACGTGCCTTCCATAAAATTCGTACAAACCTATCTGGAAGTCTAGTAATGCTAAACCGAAGCTTCATTGACTTGCGATAGAGTCCTGTCCCAGGATTTCAGTGTCAACTTAAATAATAAACTTCATAGGGAACGTTAATCGACGGTGTTGGATGGTGAAATGTAAAAGAGCCTAATGATTTGTATGTATTGCTAGGAGAGCACAGTAAGATTTGATTGCCTTCGGTTAAGAAGGTGTACATTGATAGATTGCAAAGTGAAGAAAGCCTTTGCATTCATTTTCATAATCCTCTTACATCACACGTCACCATGAACGACATAAAAGTTACCAGGACTCTGTATTAGTTTCAGGCCGGTGTGCTTCGTAATCTCTCCGGATGTTTTTTCCTGTGAATATTTTGTCCAGTTGCATACACATGGCTCAAAACTTTCGTGCCAAATTGCGGGCAACGTGACGCCCGAAGAATTGTTGGTCTCTTGCCGGTTTAAATAACCGAACATGTAAGCTTGTCAGCAGATTTTAAATTCGGATACAGTGGAACCCACGTACAACAAACTCGCTTACAACGAATTCCCGCTTTGAACAAACACACCATGATTTCCCAAATAAATTCCTTATTTGCAAGCTTATTTAAAACATTCGTACAACGAATCTGTTTGTTACGAATCTCGCTTATTACAAACACCGTACATGTTCCCGACAGCTATCTTTGTTCAATAAAGTTCATGCATACAACGAACTCGCTTTGTCTTGGCTTTAAACCACAACGCCCCGTCAAGAGTGGCCTGCAGTGCGTTAAGAATAGAACTGACACACAGCTTGGCGAGACACAGGCAGCCTGGCCTACAGTGTGCTAACTGACTCGCACGCACGCACGCACAAGAAAATCACGCGAATTGTCTGTGATTGGTATTCACAGACTCATGACAATTGCAATCACTCCGTCGGACACTCCGTCTGTGAAAGATGCCAGGAGTGCTCTTGATCTCTGCAGAAGATGTTTTAGGATTGAAGGATGAGACGTCGAAAGAGAACTTGAATTTGCGGAGAGAGAGATCGAGGCAGTGGCGAAGTAAAAACTTAAACAAAAGGGTATCGCCAGCCACTTCAGAAAAACGTGAGATTGGACTGTCAGTGTGTGTGCAAGATGATTTTACTACTTCGTTTTATAATAAATTTACTATTAATAACATGAACTTTAATGTTGTGATCTGTGTGCTGTGGCATCATCTAATCATCAAATGGATTACAAGCATGCAGAAAGACACAAAGATAAGACATTCTTCACTTGTTTACACGTGTACAGAAAAACGGCGGTAAAATTACATGTCTGACAATGCGGTTTACTTACAACGAACTCCGCTTATAACGAACATTTTACTCTCTCCCCAGCGATTCGTTGTACCCGGGTTCTACTGTATAAGGTTTGAGATTTCGATGATTGAGCATAACGAAACTCATGCAGAGTATTATTTTGGGAAACTGGTCTTTACATTCACAATTCTCAGTAATATCCCCCAACTCATGAAAATCGTTTAGAGTTGCCACACATGCCCTCCTATCCCATCTTCCCGACGTAGCGGTGACATGCGTTTTCCTAGTAACAGTGTCTCTTCTCTTTTCAATTCCTTCCGAACATATGTTCGAACTTAATTCATAATACGATGTTATATTTATTCTGATGTTACATTAAGACATTTCTCTGCATTTTCCCTATACACCATCAATCATCTCACTAGCGCCGCTTTCACGGGTGACATCGTTGCTTCGAGAATTTACTCCAATTTATTTGCACTAATGTCTTGCATTCGGAGAGTTAGCATTTAAGCCAAACGAAGAGCTGTTAATTGGTATCCGTTTGTTGAAGTTATTGCAGCCGTCGATACTGATCAACTAATTGCTAGCTCCTTCGTAAACCAATTGCGTTCAGTCGTTCACGATCGTATTATGTAGTATATTTTACGATTCCAGGTGACGGTCAACCTTCCCCGTTACCTAGTGGCCCACATAGAACGAATGGGATTACCTATTTGAATGCTTTTTCTTTAACCGGTTTCGAGCTATTTGCACTAATCAAGTAGGCACAGTAGGATCAACCTATCCAATCACATACCCATAAACACATTAGGAAGTAAGATCTACATACGTGCGCATTTTCATCACATCCCACGAGCAGTTCCTTGCTGATTGCACTCATCACCCTATAGTGGACTTACGAGCTTCACCTGACCAAAGAATGCTAATTTTGAGGAGCCAATCAGACGCCTTCAACATTTTTTCTGTCAGCAGAAGGTGTTACGCTCGGTCTTTCATGACCACACGTGCAGACAAACTGCTGGACTTGGTGGTCAGAGGCTATATAAGTCGCGGGCCATTAGAGCATTTTTAGAATTAGGAGCTCATCTCCAAAACTACAAACACCGTGACAACCTTGGAACCAGTTCTCATGTAATCCTCCCAAAAACCAAAATATTAAGGGGTTCGCGATAGTCATCGTCCGTGGTTTTAGGCGCATCCTGCTTTTATAACAAACGGTGGTGTTATGCATATCATTTAAAAGCGCGTGATTCGCATTCATTTCTAATGCACTTCAGAGTTCCACAAAATTAATCCCTTTTTAATATTACACAGCTCGAGCATAAGCGGCGCTCTCCTATTAAGGTGAAAGCTTTCTGTAGGCCAGCTTTATATATCAAGATTAAATTTGTAAATTTTCTATCCACGGTAATTTAATGCAACGAAGAACATACAGCTCTGATTCTAGAATCACGCGGATGGTTTAGGAATATAACACAGCAGCATCTATTGAACTTGGGAAGTAAGTAGTTCCATTAGCCCACCTGTCAACTGAGTCAAAGGCTGCTGCAATATCCAGAAAAACCACTATGGTTGGTCGCCGATACAGGCGTCGATGTTCTAGCAACAGGCGGAAATCCGGCTTGCTTTTCGCAAGCAGTGTCTTCCTGAATGAGGAAAAGTCTGCTAATAATGTTAGCAACCTGATTCTGGACTATCACTGAGATAAGTGAGATTCTGAGATTGATGCAACATCCGTTCCATGTTCGTTTTTTATGGTCTGGTATTATCATGGATTAATCTGAAGAGGCAGGTACCCTTTCATCCTACCAATCGTTTACGAACCTTTCGTGCAATTCTATTGCGACTGTCTCGCCTCCTTTCTTCAAAATACCAGATATAATTTGTACGAGAACGGCGCCTTGTATCGCTTTAGTGATTGTATCTCTCTCAGTATTTCTTTGACACTGGACGCAGCTAGCGACAGTAACCACTGCATAGGAGATTGGGCAATGTCGGCAGTGTCTAAAGGAGAGTGGTGATTTGAAATGCCGTCTAAAATATTCTCTTTATCATTTTGAACGCCTCTGAAGCTTTTTCATTTGCGAATCATCAACCTGGATGATGGTCTTACTCAGACCTTTAGGATTAGGGACAAATATACTTAGCAATTGGTAAAGTCATCGCATGTTACCTATAGCTAACGCTCTTCACATCTCCGAGGGGCGTTCTTTCCACCAAAACTACCGGTTGCGCCTCAGACAAACATTTGATTAGGAGTCTAAGACACGTCCTATCATCCTCATACTCTAAGCCACGCGGAACGGCCCGGCGCTGTTGGAGTAGCTTGAGGGACTTCGCAGAGATCCATTTGTGTTACTGTTGATGCGCGACTTTGCATTATTCTGAAACAGAGTGCTTGCTGAACGTCGTGCCAACGACGATTCATTTCGACAGGCCGATGTTTTGAAAGTGGATCCCTAGAGTAACTCAAAATCTGACTTTTACTTTAGGCAACGATAAGCGTTTGTGTCTAGTTTGAGACGCTTTCGTTTTGTGAATTACCCTTAAATTGGAGTTTGATTGTTACGAAAACCCAAGCTTAATCAGAATCTACACTGGTACTCAAAAAGATCTGCAGTTTGTTACACTTATTGGCCACCCTTAGCTTATAGCAATAACGGCAAGCTGCGCCCAAGTAGGTTGTGATGGGAGCGCATGGTAGCTAGATGGCGCTTTCGATGTCGAAAATTTGTGGAGACGAAGGAGCGGTGGTAGTTGTCACTGAGAGAAAACATTTTCTCTTTATTTTCTGTTCGGTCATCTACCTCTCGAGTAAGCGCCCAGAATATAGTATACATCCGACTCGGGCAATAAAATCGCCGGCAAGCATTAGATTATCGTCTCTCCAAGAGAGAAAACGATGTTCGTTATAGAATTAGTCCTTTACCTACTCTGTCCACGAGTTCATATTTGAGTAGCCCGTTATCACGGATAAGTTTCACAGCTAGTGAAAGTGCTTGTTCTTTCTGCTGTACCACAAAAATCTCTCTACGCACAGTCGGCTATTAACGGGTATCTAGTCTAGAAGAGAAGCTCTCGGTTTGTTGTTGAGAATTATTCCGACACGTGCTAGCCTGGGAAAGCAAACAACGGGATCATTGGACACACGCAAGTAGAACCTACTCCCAAGAGTCATAGAAGAACTCAGTTGAAATAACGAATCAATGTAACGAAGACGGGTTTCCGATAGGCAAAATGTGTCAATACCATGTGTCTCTAGAGAGCGCGCTAGTTCAGAATGTTGTCCTGGATGTTACAGGGTACGGAAATTGGACAAGGAAAGCCTAATTGTGGCACGCGTTCAGAAGAAATCTTTGAGAATCTACATCTGTCTTTGAACTATTGGCTGCGACGGTATGCATCCAGTTTTGATGTTTCAAAGTGCGTTGTTGACTGCGCATGTTATTAAACACTAGTTCACCGCTTTTTTCGGTATTTCAGGAAATTTTTCTCTTTTGTAACCACCCCATAATTCTATCTGAAGCATCAGATAGCGGTACAACGGGCCGTTTACCCGTTTTACTGACATACTAGTGGGCTACATGCTGTGACTTCAAAGAAAGTTTGCTTATCGGACTGGGATATACTTAGTCAAGCCTCATCATACATGTCCATAGCTCTACAATTTACGCGATTAATACCCAGAAAGCAACACCATTCATTTAAACAGATAGTACAGCGATATTTTCGAAAGGAAACGTACAGGTCACTGACGGGTGAATTTAAATATCAACCAGATGATAAAACACATTCGTCTCCTGGTATCCAATATAAGGTCATATGTTTTTGCTATGACTTGTAACGAAACACCTGTGCGTCTTATTTTGGGAAAACGTTGGTCCAGTTGAATAGGAATTGGACTAAAATCTAATATTTACTTAAAGTGTAATTGAATTTATAAGCATGAAAACGGTTGAATGCATGCCCAGCTTGTTTGAGATCGATACTCTTCTTTCATTATCATTTATAATTGCTTGCAGATCAACAAAAGTTTCAATGAGTGTATCGTTACGTACACTGGCAAATTAAAACTTTTCAAGATTTTTCAAGATTCAAAACATACGGTTGAGCATGCAATTAAGTTTTCATTAACCACAAGAGCAAAAAGTAAGTGCAAAAACATATGCGTACAAATAAAATGAATCGGTCCCCATGACTGGGGTAACTTGTTATTAGTCAGGGGCAAAATAAAGCTAAACTACTGGATTTCACCAAATCGGCCGGTAGATAATTCCAAACAGAATACACACGCACCAAATAAAAATAACATTTCCATATGCAGTGTGGTATTTCAAACTTACAAAAATGACCTCTGATGTTTCGAGTAGTTCGAAGTTGGATGAGGTTATCCAGGAGAGTTGGAAACAGTAGTAAGGACCGTATATGCAAGGATAAGGTCGCATTGTATTCTCCATTGGGAACTCAAAATATCTGGGACCAAGATTTCGAAAAGAATCCATAAACTGGAATGTGAGTGACGTATAAAACAATGGTACATTTCGATTTAGTCCGTATGTTGCGTACAAGTAAACTTCACGCATTACATTATGCAAGAAAATTCATTCAATCTATCGATAAACTGATGCCTCGGTTCCATTAACGAATTGCGAGCGGTCAATATTCTCTATGATAAGTTTTACGATAGGCAAACCTCATAATTTTACCACATTTTTCTGTTTTCTGTGTTACTATTAACAGAATTACGTATTGTGTTCACAAGTTGCGCTTGTAAGCCACTGTTGTTGAACCTGTTCAATCACATGTACCAAAACACAAGTAAATTGGGTTGAACCTGCGACCACAAACAAAAATCAAAATTGATAGCTTTACCAACCACAAATCTTGAATCTTGAACGTACGGTTCCTACGTGATGAGTGCAAACAGCACGTAAACGTGATGGTAATGCATTCAAATACGGATTAGATTATTATATTGCTTATGTGCTCATCGTAAGTCACAAGATTCATTCTACAAAAAATCTAAATTTGTTACAACGTGCTATGCTACACAAGGTTGCAGTAATTGTTTTGGCCTCTATTATTTTTGCATTATTTATCACCACGAACCGCACTTGCAATACAAAGACGTTTGCAAAAGAGATGTGATTGCACTTCGCATTGACACATTGGGTTGGGAAGAACTTGTTCTTGACCGCTCACATTGGAGGCATTGTGTAAAGCGTCGACTGCAAGCTGTTGAGGAACTGCTGGACGCAGTTCACGCCGCCTCCATGCAACTGACGCTCATCGACCGAGTTCTGACAATCGTTGCAAGCACTGGGGGCGAGAATGCTCCTCCCGAAACTGACTGTTTAGTTATCCAAAAAGCTGTAGAACAGAATAGTGTTAATTTGCCGGATACGAACGACGGCCACCTATATTGGTTAATGTAGTACGCCCTGGTTTATCACTGATACGATTCTAGTAATTACTGAGCATTTCAATGAATCACACAGTTGGCCACAAAGCTGCAGCTAACATGACTTCAAAATAGTTGCGGTATTCCCTCTTTCTGTTGAGATGTTCAACATTACACCTGTGTAAATGTATACGCGCAATGGTAGCGTCACATCAATATCACTTGAACTTCACATCATTATTGCGTTGAAAATGTTGTTGACACTGGCGTATATTTAGAAAAGAATTCCTTCTTGCATTGCTGAACACTGACTCATATTCCACTTGCTCTCGTTCGTCTTCTCTAACACAAATGTTGAACGATACAAAACGGCAGCAAAATTATGGGAGAATGTTTTCGACCGATCGCGGTTTCATTTACATGAAAAAGTGAGTTTGTGATCAATCAGTTGGTGCGTACTTGAATGGTAACCTTTCGCTAATGGCAGACGTTGAGTCAGACCAAATGTGCCAGTAAGAACAACGGTCAAGTTTAATTTGTATTCACCTGATCATTCTTTAGCTAACTAATAAATGCGCATGTCTTGGATGGCGCTGGGCTTGTTACGATAGACATGCGATGCACACTCCTACATGTTGTGTATTCACTCAATTATTTTCACCGTGTCCATCTGTAATTGACATCCGCTGACCGATCAACTTGACTCTCTAATACTTGATTACGCATACTAATGATCACGCGTGTTAATGTTTATCCCCCACAGAACCGGATGCAGATGGTAAAGATAGCAACAACATTCACTTTGTTTTCCACATTTTGCTAGGCTTCTTTTATCTTAAACGTCACATCGTGAGGTCATTCCATGTATCGTTTAATCACTTCTAAGTTACCAAGATCAACATTGTAACTGATGTAAACAAAGTGTTTAGCAATTATTGAATTTCTGATCAGTCATTGAGATTCACTGTAATTGATTGGCTGCATACCGAGTCGCAGTTTCTGAGTTCATTTATCTTATTATTGCGTTCTCCGGAAGTTTATAAAATATATACTATCGAGGAAACTACGAGACCATATAACAATCAGCTTATAAGTGAA
>JACCGJ010005358.1:0-23416 GCA_013407085.1 Atriophallophorus winterbourni | reverse complement strand
CAAACACACTTCCGCATTTCAACGTCTACAGTGTATTTTTGTTGACTGCCTGCAGGTGTTCTATGAAGCCATCGTAATATTATGTTTGTACGACAGAAGGGATGTGTTTAATGAATCTGTTAATTATCAACGTACCTCAAAAACTAGACATTGAAATTTTGACGTGAAGTGAAAACCTGACTGACGGGTTGAATGTGTTTTGGTGGAAAACTTGAGACTGGATGATTTAAATGATGGTCATTCAGTGTATCGAGACAAATCACAAGTAGCGAGAGGATAAGGTTACTCTGCAGGTTGATTTTTAAAATGCCTATATACCGTGAATTACAAATATAAACATGTTGGGAGACAGTGACTGTGATTTTGCGTTTACACTATTACAGGATTACTCCACTGTAGGAGTTAAATGGGTTGGAATGGATGGAGCAAGATCCAGAACAGAATGATTTACATGTGGCGTGCATCAAGGCTTATTCATGGGACCGATGCTCTTATTGGTGTACCAGGACGATAAACCTGAACTAGTACGCAGCAGAATCATTTTTTGCGTATAAAATCTAAGTCTGAACAAATTTACGAAAACATAACATTGACACATTCTTTTCAAAGATCTCGAAGGACTACATCAGTTGTTTTTGCTAAACTGCATACCATTCAACATCAACGAATGCAAAATATTATACGGCGGTAAATCATTCGAAATCAAATACTATCTGCAATCTCAGGAACTTTCATTGGTTAAGCAAGAGGAGAATACCTGAATTTGTGGATTAGCAGAAACTTGAAGTATGAACAACAGTGTTCTGTGGTATACATAATGACATGCCCGAGCTTAGCCCTGCTTAGAAGGATCTTCAGTAGTTTCACGAATTAGATACACCCACGGATAATAAACACCTATATTGGGTTAGCAATGGAATACGCTGTTCAGGCACGTTCCACGTGGTTACAAAAGGACAACGCATATCCCACCGCGCTACAAGAATGGTCACCCGACGATACAACTGGCCATGAAGGAGAGGATTGCAACTCTGGACCTATTTAACTTTTTCGTGCCGTCGGTTTGGAGGGGGCAGGAGATCACCCTTTTGAACACCTGTTTCATCCGTAAGAAGCATGTGGTAGCACATCTCATGTCAATATGTTATTTATTTCAAAATCTAGATCAAATTGCCGAACGCTATTTTTCGCTGTCTGAGTTTGTTTTAAATTGAAAAATCTACCCCCACATATCATTTTATCATCAAGCCTGATCATGTTGAAATCTGAAATTGACAAACATATGTTGATCAAATCCAACCTCGCAGCTGAAAGCACAAACTGACTCCTATCTATATTCATAAAACATTTTGTTGTTTCATGGCATTCGCTATATTTGTAATCTTTGGTTATTGTATTCTCTTTGCTTTCAAACCATTACATCATTGAATCACTTTCATTATAGCCAATTCAAAAGCTATAAACATGATCATTTTATGAAGTTATCCTGCATCGCTATTTTAGCGGGAGTGTTAGAGGAATCGGAAATAGCAGATGAAGAACATGTGGACAATTATCGCAACACTCACGTCATCGGCCCAAAATTAACCACGTTAGCGCCCAACGAGTTGCACGCACGCGCATCTATTGCGCCTCGATTCATCTCAGCGGTCAGCCTACCACAAGCTGATAGCGTTCACGTACGATTCACATAACTAATGATAAGCCGAATGATCGAAGGCGTGTACCTCGCACAAATAACAAAGCACAGCTCGTATATTTTGATGCTTACATCTGCAGCACTTACGCAAACCTATTTTATATCGGTAGAACAAACAACCGCAACACTAATCCTCACTAATCGTGTCACTTCGAGTTACTAAATCCGTCGATGTCGTGCAAGCCGTTACAATTCAATTCAATTCAAAAATGCTCATTTACATGCATCTCCATCACACGCACACACACCCTACGACCAGTTTGGTGCTGTTTGCTCTAATCAGGTGATGATAGTAAGGTAAGTTTTTGCATGCGCTGTATATCGCAACTTCTTTACATTTCTGTAACTGTGGAGGAGTCAGCTGCCGAAGATCTGTTTCTCCCGAATCAGACCATTTACTAGTTCCAAATGCAGTACACAATGAAAAAATATCATGCGATTGTGATGTATATTCATGCACAATATCGAACAAATGAGGCCAACAAAAATGTTGATTGACAGTGAAGTTTGGGATCGACTTAGTTGATAGTTTCGTGCTATCAAAGAATATAATAATTGCCAGCTTCGGAAGCTATCAAATAAACTTGATAGAAATCTATATTTTGTTATCTATACCATACTCAAATTACGGGTGAGTTCCAGAGGTCGTTAAGATTTGTGTTTATCTGCGATGAAGCATCACGAAATTGGCAATTTCGCTGTGAGTAATTGTCTCCGTGACGCCATCCGATCTGGTGCTGTAAGACGCTGACATTTAATCATGATTATTGCGCAAACTCGACCAGCCGTTGAATTGGAATTTTCAATGTTGTCATTCAAAATGTTAACCGATAAACGTTTTGGCTTCTGATCAACTTCTTCGCACTTGATTCCGATTACGACAAAATGGGAGAGATGAAAATGCGCATAATATTTTGTAGATGGGTATGTTCACAAGAAGTATTATTTATACATACGCTCGCGTGAATCCTTCGAAATATCCAACTAATGTTTCGCGGAAAGAATATGGTCGATAATTCCGGGTGAAAGGAGAATGTGTGCGAAGAAATTTCAGTAGAATGGGTTAGAACAGATTTTGGGTAACGTTTACCAAAGAGTGTTTTTCAACATCAATCTAATACCGGTGAACAAGGTCAAGGTTGCTTGACACAGCGCACACATGCGTAAACGTACAAAACTAACTGTGCTAACATCAAGCGTTTTCGTATTCTCTGACATTTTTAGTAACTTTTACGGTTGAAAGGATAGAAAGACGTGGTTGAGTGTCTATTAGCATTAGCTTGAAGTTCCTCGAAAGTTTTCTTTGGTATACAAAATGTCCTCCAAACATTTTCACTGCTCAGAAGGATCTTCACAAGTTTTACACAGCTGGTACTTCAAAGAATAATTAACACCTGTATCAGTCCAAAAATGGAGTACGCTGTTCTAAAAGATTGACCGAGAATGAAAAGTTCAAGGCTTTGCTGCGAGGCGTATTCCACTGTGGTTTGAAAATGTTGACTTTTTTTTAATGTTTATTTATTTACACAATCATTTATAATGGAAAATGTTGACTATGCAACCGGTCATACGAGTAGAGCACCGCGTCAATGAATCTATTTAACTTTTCGTACCATTTTACCAGGAGTGACTTTATCCTGCTATTCAACAATTTGCATACAATGAGCACCAAGCTGCACACGCGTTTGATGGTCAAGGAAGCACTTGGTGGCAGATCTTGTGCATAAAATCTAACCATTCAACACTATAGATCAAACTATCGAACTTTTTTCTTTGCTGTACTAGGTTGTTTTATATGGAACTCTCTGCTCACAAATATCTTTTGCATCCACCCTGAACATGTTTTAAGCTGAACATATAAAGTATACTTTACCAAACTCGCACCTGAATACACAAGAACAATTTGAACACATACAAAACATTTTTGTTGTTTTCACACAACCGATATATTTATTCTATAGTAAATGTTAATCGTTTGCTTTTTAGACCACATGAATGCTCTCATGCTTTCATTATATAATATTTCACACATTTTCCTTCATACCGTAATAATGCGGTGTTGTAGGAAATGAACCATTGAACATAAATCCTTGATTTTTTTGTACCTAACCATGTTTAAGCTAATCAGTCAGCTTAATCAGTTTGTCGAATAAATTTAGCTCCAGACGATGAAGCATTTGCGATTACAACTTTTCTGCTCAGTGCTAGTTTTTTACTGTTTTTTCATTTGTCAATAACAAAAAAACCACTGGCTATTTTGAGAATTCAGGTTCTAATAGGAAGTTCCATTTTTGAATGCCTTCTAACCGCTCAATTCCAGGAGTGCGCATATGTAATATCCTACTGCAGGTAATGGACAACTGGAGGCAGGCAGTGCATAAAAGTGGTTGCGTGCATGCGCGTTACTTGGATATATCAAACCAGTTCAATCGCTTGGACCATGCTATAATCTCGAGTAACTTTAATTATGTTGGCATTAATTGGTGCCACCTTACCTGCTTGAGGCGTTACCTTGTTATCGCAAGCTAACTGTATGTATCGAGGTTGTGATTTCTAGGAAATTAGAAACTACTAGCGGTGTCTGTAAAGATTTGGTACTTGGTACACTCCCGAGATAGGGGAGTGTGTGACTTATGACATTGGGTTTGTGTGGGCTAAGTCTAACCTCATTGGGTAATGTTTGTTTTCCTTTTTTCCATTCGGACCTCACTATCTCGAACATAGCGCTGGTCAAAAAGGTAATATTCAGAGGTTCCGGATCATCTCCTTTATATTTTGACGAAAAAGGAACTTCTATTATGTCCACAACACCGGCATTATAAATTTCGCGTCATTGCTTGCGGTCGTGATTTACGGTTTCTTGAATCGATGCTCGATAAGTATTTCATGGCACAACAAGTAGAACTACGATTCGCGATACCGTTTTTCGCCTGGCGTTAAACTGAGTTTTCATTTCTCACAATGGTACATCAACATACATGTGGCAGTTTGACTCGCGTCTGTCTTGATTAGTTACGATTTCAACAGTACATTCTTGTCCAGGCTTGTGCTGACTAGAACCAAGTGTATACATATATATTAATCATGAGTGGAAAACACCCTCGGGAAAAACGTCAAAATATCCTCTGTTACATGCCAAGCTGCGGAGAGGCGCTTTTGTAAACGATTTTGCATTGTAGACCATTTTACAAACTGCTGCAAATCCAGACACCCAGGCCCTTTTCTCCTTTGGTGTTCTCCAGGTTTTTTATCATCGAGCTTGTATTGATGAGAAAGGCCAAGATCACGTCTGATCTGAATCATCTTCGAATTTTGCATATTTAATGACAGCTTACATTCGGATGACCAGTGGTAAAAAGCATTCAAATCATTTTGTGGCAAAATACAATTGTCAACATTTCTGATTCGCCTCGATACTTCTATATCGTCAGCAAACAAAACCATCTTAATATCATATAGTATTAGTAAATCGTTCATATAGATCAGAAACTGTATTGGTTCAAGCACTGAGCCTCGTGGAACATCACTAGTTACATCGATGTTCTTCAATAATACGCTGTTCGATAGATAAGTGTATCCTTTTTTTTAAACAGTCTCTGTAAGGGATAGATTTGTAATGGGATATTGTGTAAGGTAGGTCAATGTGACCCCTGATTCGTAGATTATCAAAAACGAAAAACTTTAATCGATCAATCCTCACTTCCTCAATGCTTGTTTCGGTTACTAAGACAAAGTTTTTGTTAAATGAAGATTCCCTGCATAAGTTCTTCGTCTATCTGGAGCCACAATGACAAGGACTGCATCGTATTCAATGACTGCATTCAGGTATGCATATATGATCCCAAATATCGCTTCGTGTAGATTGAGTGCTGGTTGTGCTCTCGTAAAGACAGCGTTGGTTCAAATTAAGGTTTTAGGCTGGAGCATATCTAGACACCCAGATCTCTTCCCCTACTGCATATTTAAATCACACGTGAACATTTATGTTATGTGAATTCTAGGTCCCGAGCCTGCATGTGTCGAAGTTAATAGGCAGCAAGTATATTATCGGGTGAATCTTAAGCGCATGATGATCATACCTTCAAATTATGCAAGCCCAACGACTAACTTTGCGTTATTTTCACTGATTGAAATAGCGATCGGCGGCGGACAAACATTAGTTTTCTGTAAAATTTCAAATCGGTTTCCGTCTTGTGAATCTTCACCGTAATGTTCATACCAGTGGACTAAAAACAGAAGCAAAATGTCATCTTGTATATGCGCGCAGTATAAATTTAGGCGAATTCTGATTTTTTTCAAGTAAATGGGATAGGCTCTTGCAAATTTACCGATGACGGTGTTTTTGAGTTTTGTAAATTGTGCTTTACAAACGGCTGTGATTTTATCTATTATCAAACACCAATGTTCCTGCCACTTGTTTTATCGAGGTTTCAGTCGGCAGTTTGAATTTGTTTTGTTGAGATGGTTCTCTCAGAAATAAAATAATATGATTGTCCAGTATTCATTGCAGGTGCTTTATAATAAACAACTTATGATTATTCGGATGAAACAATAGAATGGCGGTAATTCATTGCGTTGAAAATTAGCAAACTGAGTTCACGCTTCGGACGTATCTTGTTTCGACACCGATTCGCCTAGCGCTACAAATGCACTCGAATTATGGGACAACATGATTGTTTCGTCCGATAGTCCGTTTGGTTACAATATTCTTTAGAGCAGTAGGATTCGATGTAATTGTTTGCCCCCTCAAACAAATAAATCCAAGAACGTTGTTATAAGCGTGTGCGTAATGCAAGACGGTTTGATATGCAAACCCAAATGCCAGCGATGGATCATTCTCTCGACTGTAGAGCTGAGAAACTTTGAAATCCCGCATCATCAATACTTGAAACTCGGACCTAGTTGTCACAAATTGCAAACCACCAATCAATTTATTAGTAAAGTCATTGGATGATGTTAGATTACGATGGACCAACCAAATAAAGCATACGTTTTTCGAAGTAGGAGTCAGAGAACACCAAATTTTGTCGGGGCATAATAATGGCCTTACCGTTATTACTCTACAGATGAGCAATTGCTTGAAATAGAGTGCAACTCCTCTGCCTGCATCTAAATGGTCACCCTGAAATAGAGAAATTCTGGGCGAAGAAGAGTTAATTATCAGGCATCGATCCTTGGAACAGCGTTTCTATTATGAAGACTATATCCGGCATCTATTCATAACAAACTTGTACGGTTTAATTAATTCGTTGATAAGGAGTTTCGAGCTTGCATAGATGCATTTAATTGTATTATGCGTGAATAATGACACGGGTTAATCGAAATTATTCACTCGCCTCATCTGGATTCGGATTTGCCATGTTGTTTCGCGTTATGATTCTAGTAATGAGTGATATCCTTAGCGTGGTTTGTGGCGTTTCTTTAATTGATATAGCTTGAGCGTCAAAATCGGAAATTGTTTCAGGTTTTTTTGTCGATCTCGATTGATTTCGTTTCAGCGGACGTTTTCGCCTTCATATGCATCACATTGTTTTCATGATTGAATGTTATACTCTGAACTCACTGGTTGTCTATTACTTCGACACAGGAGAACGAATAGAAAAAACCTTTTGGAAACTTATGTTTGAAGCAGCTTCCATTCAACTTCGAAGATCATGCTATCCAGAAATTTCAAATCGCAATTTCCTCTGAAATCGTAATGAATTCTGCCAGGATTATTCACTACATACGATCGTGGCTAGCGCGTTTATGATTTACGGAATCAACAATGATTTCTAAAAGTAAGGAAAGACTATGGCAGAATTAGATTTCCGGAGCAGCGGTTTCGTCATTCCTCTCGCAACATGGAATATGGTGGTAGACCAGGCAGTGTGTTTTTCAGTTACGTCGTAGCATGTAGGCTTTAAGCCATATTTCTCTTAGACATCTTTCGTGGTCTAGGGTTACTTTAAGTTAAGAGTGGCGAATAACTTTTCATAGTTAGCTGATATAATGAAGTGGGTAGAACATGATGTGTTTTCATCACTGGTAAGCCGCACCTTACAGTCGTGCTGCTTTTGTGCCTCAAATAGTGAAGCATCAGGTTTTGGCATAAACGTACATATTATAATTAAGTCGTAGATGCAGGTGGTTGATAGATTGTTCGAATTTTGTGAAGTTCGTCCACTTGTGTTCCTTCTGGTAGCTATATTTTTCTTTAGCGGTCGCACCGAAATCCTAATTTTCTAAAGAGCATGAATTCATAAGATTTTTTGTTTGTGCCGGGTTGAGGGACCTCGTTTTTCTTGGGTTATTATCGTACACATGTTTCATCTGCTCCTTTGATAAGTGATAGCTTTGTTATTTGCTAATATACAAACATCATTTAATTTTCAGATACGATTCACAGCTGACAATTAGCGCATTTAGTCTCAGTCCCTGATTGACTGTCTGTACGGTTGCTAAGTTGCATGGGCCTGGTGAACTTTGTCTGCACATGTAGCAAACTATGGCGATATAATTGTCTTTGAATAAGAAATAGGTATGTGAGCGCCACAATACATTTGTTAAGGCCTTATTGCTGATAGCAAAATGTTTCTCTGAACAGACATGACAGGTCACAAAACGTGACTTTTCAAAGGCCCTTTCGTACAACTTTTTCACTTAAGCCGTACTGTTTTCTGGCTCATCGTCCCGCGTTAACTGGACGAGACAATTTCCTGCAGGTGATGTAATGTTGATTGACAGATTTTGATGAGGTTAACTCGATGCGTGGACAATACAGAGTCAGATTCTCAAAGCAAGACAACAATGATATAAAAGGTACAGAGATTCCTAATCATGATACAAAGTCAAAAAGGATCGCACACTAATGTGTTTAATTCAACTCGAAGTTTCATTGCACTAAAGACGGGCATACCAATTTTGGATTAAACATAAAATCATTCATGCTCATGCTAACGGTTCTCACCCTCTGAAACAGTTGGTATCAAAAATACCATACTTGTATATGCTTTTAAGATATCGCTGTCTGCTAACTATAAAGGGCAAGGCCCTAGCCCTTTTTAAGCTAACCTTCTTCACAACCGAAATGACGGATACTATCAAACAAAAATGGAAATCTAATGCCGAAAAACTACCACAAAACATCAAGTTGAACATGCCAATGGTAAAAGCCGAAAGCAAGCTAACGGATAGTAACGACCCTTGAATGCCTAGTGATGAGGTTTGAAATAAATGTCAGGCGATTGCTCTTAAATAATTTAGCATTTCGACTATAACCGAGTCGGCCCTCTTATAACTTTTCATGATTTGAACACCACAAACATTAAAATGTGTTTATATACGAATGCACAAAGACTTCCAAACAAATTAGCTGAGCTAACCGATATATGTTCGCGCTACTCTCCTGATATTATCGCCATTACAAAAAATGTTATTCTTTCCAATTGATTGGAACGGAGATATCAATTCCAAATATGATTTTGATAAGGAACGATCGAGAGAGAAGTGGTGGTGGTGTTGCTTCATTTCATCATAATCGACTCCAGTGCCATCCAAAAGACAAGACAGAATTCACGATCGATGATACAATTTAGTTCTCTGCAACGCTGATGTCTGCTGAAGTTTGCATCATTGGTGTGGTCTACCGGTCGCCTTCATCTACGGAATCGTACAACGAATTGTTGATCCAAGTGCTTGAGCGCTTGATTCGCACACAGCAAGCAACGACACTACTTATGGGGGATTATATTTTGCCCGCCCTTTATATCAGAGACGATCACTCCCTACAAACGCTAGAATACCGATTTAGAGAGGTACTAGATTCAATCCCGTTATACAACCATGTTCACGAATGCACCCGAGTATGAGGTTTTGACCGCCCCTCTGTCTTGAATTCGGTGTGAACATCAGAGGAACAATCTACCGAAGAGATCGATTTTCAGGCTCTGCTAGGTCTAAGCGACCATTCAGTGCTTGTGTTCGACTATGTCTAAAGTACTGTGCAATCGCTTGCTCCGAATAGGGTGGTTCGACGAGTAGATAAATTAGCCCTGAATAAATCGCTCTTGAAGATTTCTCATTTTCAGACGGACAACATAAACCCTGACTCGCAGTGAAACGAACTTGTAGGTTTTCTAAAACTGCAGATAGACAATAACTCGCAGAAAGTTCAGAAAATTTGCATCCATGAACTTTGTTTTTTGTCCGCAGATGAACAAAGAAATGGATAGCACTGGAACGAGCAGCGTGAGTGCAGCACGAAAGCGAAAATACGTCCACTTCTTAGCAACATTTCCGTATGTTAAGTAACAAAGTGACTGCACTTATTCGAAAATATAAGGAAGCGCACCAATTGATGCTCCTGTCAAAAAATGAAACGCAACCTCGAGTTGAGATATGAAATCATGAACGCGAAACCGAAAGTCAAACCAGGTATTTTCGCCATTCCGAATGGTGAAAAACTCACTAGAACAGCTTTGGAAACTGCGAATTCTCTAGCAATTCACTACTCTAAATTGTTCGTGCCAAATGTTTTAGTGGAACGTTTTAAGTATTTAATCGAAACAGGAATCAAAACATTGTGCGATATTTCGATTAATCCAATGATTGGTGCAAATCATTTGCTTAAATTAAATGTAAGCGAATCCCCAGGAGCGGATGGCATCGCACCGGATGTGCTCATGTTCTGTCACCGTCAGCTTTGTTAACCGCTCTCCAAGCTGTTTAACTAATCGTTGTTTAGGGGAGTTGTACCGAAAAATAACACCTCTCCTCAAAAGCGGTTGTCGATCTGACGCTGCATATAATCGTCCCGTCGCACTTTTACCTATTATTGCTCAGGTCATGGAAAGTATAGTCACGAAAAGAATGGTTGCACATTCTGAATCGCTTGTTTTTGTCAGCACAGCATGAATTTCATACCACACAGATACAGTCTCACAAATCTTCTTATAGCATTAGACGACTGGACGAAAGTGTTGTATAGAAGTTCTTGCATCCGCGTCTGTTACCTAGACATTTCGAAAGCTTTTGACAGATACAATCATCATCTGCTCTTCTGAAAACTGATGCGTTCAGGAATATGTGAGCCACTTCTCTCATTGTTGTGTGACTATTTGTCAGATCGAGACGCCAGAGTTAAAGTTAACGGAGTGTCATCACAATAGTTTAAAACCACGAGTGGAGTCTACATGGATCTGTGTTAGACCCGCTCCTATTTCTGTTATAAATAAACGATTTACCCTCGTCATAACTTCTAAAATGGTCCTGTTCGCGGATGATATGAACATTTGGACGCCGATCAGTTCTGCAGAGGATTGTGATACACTAAAATATGATTTGGACAGCGTGTCGAATTGAACAGCAATGAATGACATGTCATTCAACATACAGTAATGTAAGATGCTCCATCTTAGCCAAAATGTCCTTAAGCATCTCGTTTGTAAACTGAAAACATGGCATGGAGATCGTTGAAAGAAGATCTTGGAGTGTGGATTAGCGGTAACCTGAAGAGCATAGTGCACTGCCAGAATATCGACCAGCCAACAGATTGTTAGGTATCGTTCGACGAATATTTAGAAGATTCTCCTTGGTAACGTTACTAAGTATAATGAATGTCTACCTCAGCCCTACGATGTAGTATGCGGTCGAGTTCTGAAATTCTTGGCTGCGAAAAGATATTGCTCTCTCTGATAAGATCTCTCATAGAGCAACAAATTTAATGATGGGTCTTCGCAATGTTTCGTATACGGAGAGACGGAGATATCTAAGTCTATGTGACTTCACGCAATGGAGGATACGACGCGATATTTTTCTGACCTATATAATTGTGTCTACCGAAGGACATCCACTAAAACACTCGCTTGATCTATGTGATGGGAAAGTAACATGCAGACATACCTTATCTATTTACGTTCCAAGTTCCCGTATTGATTGTCGGCGACATTTGTTCGCCGTACGAGCTATATGTCTTTGGAGTTCCCTCCCTAAACATGTGGTGGACTCTCCTCGCTTACCAATATTTAAAGCGGAATTGGACTTGCACTTGCAAACGAACATCAATCGTGAGCCTTACATTTAATATTCTCTATTGCTTTTATACTATTGTAATTTTCATGTTCCATTCATACCGTAATACTGTGGTGTTTTAATGTATTAACTTGTTTAAACAATAATCCTTGAATCTTAGAAAATACCATTCTTGACGCAATGTGAACATCATGTCCAACACAATCTGAATTAAATTGCAAAATAACATTTAGAACTGACAAGGTACTGGCTTATTAAGCGCCACTGTTGTATACCATGCAATAATTCAATAGATTAACCTGTTGGTAATTTTGGCCGGATGATAGAAGTGAAAGATTCAAAAATCAATTGATTGTGGTGCTAAAAAGAAACTAATTGTAGAGAAAAGATTGATTCGATGTCAACCACGCGAGAAGCATAATACTAATGTACTGTTCACTTGATGCAGCCTGCACTTACAAATCACATGTGGCTTCTCGCCGTTTACTATCATCTGGCGCTGAATTTCAGTGCATAAATGCTGAGTAACAATGTGATTAACATTGAAAATGGAATGATATTAAAATTGTCAACATTATTTTCGCAGGCTTGTCTTATGAATTCAACTTGAATTTACAAACCTAGGGAGGAATTGGAGCAAAATCCGAAACGCGAACTGTTGACATCCGTGGACTTGGACCAGGGTCAATCGCAGCTATCTTGCAAGTGTGATTTTGGCGATCGTGTTCAGAAAACGCCTACTGAGTGCAATGAGAACGTGGCGAATTCAATCCTTAATCTTTCGTACATAACCGGCACATCCTGTATCGATGGAATTAATAAATCCATGATGTGGGGATTGCTCACGTACGAAAGTCGTTGAAACAATTAGCGAGCGCAGAATTCCATAAAGATTGCAATATAATTCCCCTGAAAAACAACATTCGTATGTACGAGAAATTCGTTGCATTAAATTCATGAATCCCGGTCGACGGAGGAGTCCTTCGAAGGTGAAAACATGGAACTTATTTGGGGATTATATACAATATATAAAATGTATTATGCGAATACGAATATTAATCATATGATTTACGTTAAACCTATGTTTACATTCTAGCGCTATTTTGATTTTTCTCAATAGCGCAATAAGGTTTTATTGTCATCATTAAAATTTTTATTAGTTGTACAACACTCTTCCTGATATTCATCCATGATATGGCGTCGCAGTTCTCATGCCCCTGCTACATGTTTGCTGCTGATGTCGAATTCACCGTATTCAGTGATCACGGTGATCGGTTGAGAGATATTTCGAAGGTCATTGAAAAGTCATATGATTGGGACCTTCCCGTGAATTATAGTAAATGTTTTCTGTTGTCTGCAGCAGTCAATAAAATCACAGTAACTGAAACTAGCGGTGAGATCGATTGTAAATATACTCAAAAGGTTGAAGATTTAGGTATAGTCGTAACAGCAGGTTTCAAATGAGCTGCGCGATGTGCCTCCGCTGCACAACGAGCTAGAGTATAACTCTTTCGGTTTAAATCTGTTCTGACATGTAGAAAACTGGCAGTGTTCACCTCCATATATATGGCGATTGTCAGGCCAAATTTAGAATATTACGTGCAATTCTAGAGCACTTCAATCCAAAGACACATATTACTACTAATGGGGGTCAAACATCTGGATACCAATATGTTTGAAGATATATCAGAAAAATCCTACGAGGATAGTCTTATTTCTTTGAGCCTATTCTAACATTGGCTTCTATCAAGTGATCTTATGAAAACCTTCAAATTTCTGAAAGCCTTCGGCGTAAAATCACAATCGTCTGAATCTTAGCCGAAACTTTATTGAAAGTGTGTCAATCTTCTGGAAAAAGCTGCTTGAAAACTAATCGCTTGCATATCAGCAGGTGCTTTTAAAAAGGGTTTGCATATTTTGTGACATCAGCTTTTCCCTCACTTCTTTCGGTGAATATTCAGGTTGTTTCTCGATATAATGAGCATAAAAATGATTTTTATTCTAAATTTGTACATTTTTTACTACGACATATAAAAAGCAACACATCCAATTATATAATGCCTAATTTTAAATTTTTCATAGCTAACCTCTCACCAGCTATTTGAAGAGAAACATTTACCGTTTTACCCAGCCCAAAGGACCGCCTGGAAAACACCTGACGTATCATCGCATACGCGAGGATACCAAATTTCACCGCGATGAGCGTCTTTTGAATATTTATAACGACAGCGATTTTGGATGCTCGATCGGTTTATCAGTCATTCACTGTTGATCGGAAGATGAATGGAACTAAACTGATAATGATTATTAGCAGTCTTCATGTATAGTTGCTTTATGATTATGGAACTTAGGCAGATCAATGATATTCGCAAAAACAAGAAACTTCAATAAATAGCATTCCATCTACCAGAATATATCTTTTTTCAATCTTTACTTTCTTATCCTTTACTACTCGGAGATTTGCTAACCCAAAACGATTAACATGAATTTAGTTTCATTAGATGATAGTTAACAATTTTCTGGAGAATGTATCAATTTCTACGTTTGAAGTTTGTCTGCATGATATACTTCCAGGAGCTTGAACGGTCAGCATTCACAAGGTTCAAAGGTATGCCAACGGATGAAAACTTACGACTCTTGGGAGCAGCTAGTAATAAGGTCCAACAGACTGCAAGACGATGTGCAAATGACTACTGGACAGAAATGAGCCTCAATATCCAAAAAGCTGCAGATACTGAAAATTTTCGCGGCATGTATGATGGGATCAAGAGAGCCATTGGTCCAAAGAAACTTAAAACGACTTCCATTTATTCTGCATCTGGAGGCCTGATTGTGGACAGAACTCAGAAGATGGAAAGATGGGTAGAGCAATTCTCATCACTCTGCTCTAGGGCCAGTACGGTTGTACCACATGGATTTGAAAATGCCGAGCTGTTGCCGACTAATGAATATCTAGATACTTCCCCTACTTTCGATGAGCTTAATAGAGCAATCGACCGCTCAGCAAATAGGAAGGCTCCTAATGAAGAAGAAGTTCCACCTGATCTCATCTAATGCTGTAGAGCAGCATTATTACAGCCGCTCCACCATTTGCTTCTTCAGTGCTGGCAGGAGGAGTGTTTTCCACAGGGGAAGCGAGACACAAAAATCATCAAGCTATTTAAGAATAAATGAGATATAGGAGACTGCAACAATTACAGGGGAATCTACCTTCTGAATGTTGTAGGCAAATTGTTTGCTAAAGTCTTACAGATCCGGCTGCAAGTTTCAGCTGATAGAAATAACTCTGAATCTCAATGTGGCTTCCGCAAGGGAAGATCCACCGTTGACATGATCTTCTCCCTGAGACAACTTATCAAAAGTGTCGGTAACAGCGTATGCCATTATACGCTGTTTTTATTGATGTAACAAAGGCATTCGACTACGTCAGCTGGAAGGGCCTTTTGGAAGTGCTTGATTTGATAGGCTGCCCCCCCCAAGACTGCTGAAGCTCGTTATTTCGTTCCACCCAGGCACGAACGGCTCAGTCCATTTTAACGGTTCCAGCTCAGAAGCCATAGAAATTCGCTGAGGCCTCGAACAAGGCTGTGTTCTTGCTCCCATGCTGTTCAGCATTTTCTTAGCTCTGCTTCTGAAGAAAGGTTTCTGGACAAGGACAGAAGGTATTTACTTACGCACGCGGAGCGATAGCAAGCTTTTCAAACCAAATCGGTTGAGAGCACAATCTAAGGCACAAAATGTGCTTATCCGTGACCAGCTGTTTGCCGAAAATGCAGCAATTATTGCTTAATCACAACAGCACCTCCAGTACCTAATGGACTGTTTTTTGTCGGCATGCAAAGAATTTGGGCCAACATTCAGCATGAGCAAAACCAAAGTCCTTGGTCGAGGGACTGTATCGCCTTCCATCATAACTGTTGGAAACGGTCAGCTTGAATCAGTACATCAGTTCACATACCTTGCTTCGATCATAGCAGATAACCTCTCGCTCGACACGGATATTGATAAGCGGATTAGAATAACAGCTGTCATTCTGTCCCATTTAAACTGTCGTGTTAGGGGAAAACGCATGCTGACTGTAAACACAATGGTGATGGTATACAGCGCGTGCGTACTAAATGCTTTACTATACGGCAGTGAAACCTCATCCACCCACGCAAGACACGAATGGAAGCTGAATGCTTTCCATCTTCGAAGCATCCGTCGTATCTTGAACATATCGTGGATGGACACAGTGACTAATGCTCAATTGCTTTCAAATTCTAATCTTCAGAGCATGTTCACTCTATTGGGGCAGCGCCGTCTGCGCTGGCTTGGTCATGTCTACAGAATGAATAATGGTTGTATTCCGAAAGATCTACTCTGTGGTGAGTTGCAACTAGGAAGTCGACCGATGGGCAGACCGTAATTGTGGTAGAAGGACGTTTGCAAAAGAGTTATGAAAGCTATTGGCATTGATTCGACGAGTTGCGAAGGACTTGCTCTTGACTGATCACATCGGAGGCACTTTGTAGTGCGTCGTCTACAAGCTGCGGAGGAGCAGATACAACACTTGACTGCTAAACGCAGATCATGCCGCCGTCGTGCAACTGACGCAATACAACTGAGTTCTGAATTTATTTGCCAGCGCTGCGCAGAAAATTGTTCTTCCCGAATGGGACTGTTTATTCATTACAAAAGCTGCAAAACTTGAACATTCACGCGATTGTGATGAACATCCATGGTCGACATCGACCGAAGGAGGTCAACAACAACATGGGAGTACCACTCTATTCCAAGTAATCGTTGAACTGTACACCTATAAACAAACAGACCATTGATATAACTGACAAACTTTGGAACACTCTGAATCTTACTTCAGATAACTTGTGCATTGTTTTTGTGATTCAATGTCATCCAACAGCAACTCTCGACCTAAACAATAAAGTGATAAATGCTTTGCCATATGAAACAATGAAGAACAAGTGTCAAATAATGATAATTGCGAATTTCAAATTCTCCCAGATATATAGCCAGGTGATCATCATTCAGGGGCACTCGAATATAAACTCCGAGCGTCTTGAAATACGCACCCCTTTATAGCCACGTTTTTGAATTTACACGTATATGAGTATCAGAGCAGCCGTCTACCTTTTACATAATACTGGCATCAGATCTTAAAGCTGTAGAAATTTCTTCATAAACCAACAATCGGACGAAGTGATCACGTTGTCCTAGAATTCGAGAACATTTTCAGCACTGAGCTCAACATTGACGACATGAAATGCGTCAGATAGGTGAACTACCGTGCGCTGAGGGCCAAGTTACAAAGCATTAGCTTCGCAAAACTGGATTACTCCAATGTAGTTAGTCATCGGCGCTCTCAATTACAGCACCTGAAGTCTATATTGGAGGAACATTGAATGCTTGTTTTGAAAAAATCTGAACGATATATTTTTTTCTACCAATCTCTACTTCAGTTGGATGAAACCCAGGGCAATAGTATGTAAGTTTCGCAAGGCAACAAACACCGTGGATACTTGGCCACAATCCACAACACTGTGAAACAAACTATTCACGTTAATTCGGAATAATAAACAAGCGTCTCAATCGAAATTGATTTCTCAAATGCACCACAATCCAAGCTTATATATAGATCGTTGAACAGACTGCACTTGCTGTACGAAGACTTTTGCAAAAGGTATATGAAATCTCTTGGCATTGACCCAGCATTTTGGAAAGAACATCCACTTAACAACTCAAATTGCAGGCTTCGTGTTAAGCGTCCATTGCAGGCTGGAAAGGAGCAGTTGAAAATCTTAGCTGCTGAACGCAGATCATGCAACCAGCGTGCAACTGACGCCGGCCAACCGAGTTCTGCCTATGATTTCGAGCATGCTGAAGAGATTGTTTATCCCGAATAGGATTGTTTAATCATTCAAACAAAATTGAAATATGACACAAATCATGCTATTTGGATGTAAATTCAACGTAGACATCGACCGAAGGTAGCCAACCAAAAAACAACATTTTTGGGTACATGTGATTGAATATTGAACATTTTTCAACAATACAACACAAACGCAATTTCCACTGATTCAGGAACTTGCGGATTCCGTTCTGCTTTGCCCCACGTGATGAGTGCGAACTTTAAACTAGAGGTTTCATTAAATGTGATGAAAATGCATGCGAGTGAACATTTGTGGTCATGACCACGGGGTGAGAACATGGCAACGTTTTTTTGGGTACATTTGATCAAACAGTTTGGTTGCCCCAAACTTATGCAACCCTGTCGTACATGATTCAAGATTCAAGATTCAAGAATATATGGTTACAAAAAGCACATAGCTGCACAATTAACATATCATAGTAAATATACGTTCAGGCAATAGGTATAAAATAAACATGTAATATCAAGTATAGTCAAGTTGTATAGTTACCATGAGTCAATACGCAGCTGTCGTCGAATCGTTATGCAACAAATAACTATCCAAATTTCGAATGAACGTTCCGATGCTAGGAAAGATTACAAGAGTTCCGGGGGGGAAATTTTAAAGAAAACAGACACGTACACAATAAAAATATCAGCGACAGCTGATACGAGAGTGGGGAATTTGCAGTGTCGCTGAGTGGCTGCGTGTATGACGTGACTCACGGTATTCGAATAAATGTTTCAAGGGATGATGTAGGGTATCTAATATTCTATATGTCAGTATCACATCGCTTCGAAGGCTCATTTGAAGGGGAGCCTCAGTTTTTCGCAATCGTTCCTCGTACGTTAGTTTCCGGAAACCTCTCACGAGTTTGGTTGCGCGATGGTATATTTTAACAAGCTATATTATATCCTTTCTTTAACCACGGAGTCCAAGCTCGTTATGCATGTTCCATGGTTGGAAATATATAGGCGTTCATGATGGTGGGCAACGGTCCAGGCGAGAAGGTTCTGAAAATCCGTCGCAGCATACCTAGAAGCTTGAAAGCACGCTTGTAGATAACCTCACAATGCAGGCTGTTTTTCAAGCTGCCGCATACCCAGACTCCATAATCCCTCCCCGATTCGGTTCAGCTCAAAATCATCTGCCCAACGTGATATTGGTACTGGAATCTCTCACCAATTTGCAACACTTTGCATTTTCGAATATTAATTGGCAAATTATTCCGTACCGACCATTCGTGTAGAGCATCTAGATCACGTTGCAGCTGTACACAGTCCGCAATCGTTTTTATCCGGGTCCAAAGTTCAATGTCATCAGCAAAAAGAATCGCCTTGCATGCGAGCATCTCCGGTAGGTCGTTGATGTAAGTTAAGAAAAGTACTGGCCCGAGGACTGAAACTTGCGGTACGCCACTAGAGGCATCAATAGCCTGTGATAGTACCCCGTTGATTCGAACGATCGCCTTAAGCCCACTTAGGTAACTCTCGAGTCATATGAGTAGCTGTCCACTGAAACCCATTTGTTCCAGCTTTTATATTAGTCAAAAGTGATCAACTCGGTCAAAATTTTAGACATGTCATAATAACAAGCGTGGATGCTAGCTCCTTCGTCAACCGCTTGGGTCGAGTCATTTAAAACCGTCAACAGGTTTGTCAAGCATGAGCGAGATTCACGAACACCATGCTGCGCTACAGATAGCATATTTTGTGATTCAACGAGATCAACTATATTTTCTGTCACTATACGCTCTGAAACTTTGGATATAACAGGAAGTAGGGTGACAGCACGTTAGTTTGCCGGATCTGAACGTCTACCGCCTTCGTAGATAGGTGAAATTACACCTGTTTTCAACTCTGTTGGCACCATTTCTTCAATTCGAGAATGTTTAAACAATTCACACAAAGGTTCACACAGCTGCTAATCACAGGATTTTAGTATAGTCGGAATGATCCCATCCGCTCCAGGGGATTTCCTAGGGTTAATTTGACACAAATGTCGTTGTATAATCACTGGATTTATCTCGATCTGAGTCAGCTGTTGCGTCACTGTTGATGGCAGTAATTCTTCAGTCGATCGAATCGCTAACTTCAGCATAAAATGTAAGCGAGAGCATCAGCTGTTTCCTTTGCTAAAGCTGTTAACCCATCGTCAGTGAGAACAGAAAGTACCCCTGGTTTCACGCTCGATCGAGCATTGACAATCCGATAAAGCAATTTAGGACTTCCTTCCATTCTCCAAGATAGAAAGCGATGGTTATTTTGCTTGTCTTCTTTGATGAGAGTGTTTCCTTTGTTGCGAATTCCGCCAAATTGTTGCCACGACGCATCAGTCTTGGTATTTCTGTGTTGAAACCATGCAGAGTTTCTTTGCCCGATCTATTTTTTCGTGCGACTACGAATCTTGAACCAGAAGTCGCTTAACCTTGGTTCATTACCCAATCGCGAATTTTGATATGTTTCACTAATGTCTTTCTGTGATTGCGGTGCAATGTGTTTCCGTGTTGTGATAATCAAGCACTCGCCAATTTACTAACCCAAGCGCGTCACATAAACTCATGTAGTCGATCCTTGTGAATAGTTTTGCGGACTCACATACTCGTTTAGCGCAGCATACATATTAAAAACCTAACACAAGATGATCACTTTGACCGAGAGGGGCAATGTAGTCATGACCTTCAACTGCTGTTGCTTCAGAAGTAAGGATTGAATCTAAAACGGACGGTCACTCTGATTCTCTTTTGTGAGTAAAGTCGGATACAGGCTTATGCAGTGGAATCATGTCGATCAGCTCATGATATTTATGATCAGTTGTGTGTAGACGATGATCTGAGCTGTTGAAGAGATGAGGAAGGTTGAAGTCTCCCATGACCAGTAATTGGGAGCTTCGCATCTTTCCGGCATATTTTAGAGCCTCTGATACCCTGTCGTTTTGAGCATCCGTCGAAGATGGAGGGCGATATATTATACCGATGATGCAGTCGTCTTGTGACTCCTGTGTACGGCTACACCAGAAAGAATCTGCTGATTCAAGGTTGGAATCGTGAATCGTCATGCACTAAAGACGTTCGTGAAAGTATATAGCCAAACCACCACCTTTTCGTGGAAGATCGTTCCGTAATAATATCATGTTTGAGATCGACAGTTCCCTTTCATTCATACAAGATTGAAACCAGGTTCCAGTCACAGCGAGGAGGTCTGGCGAGTATCGTTTGAACAGCTAAGTTAGTTCAGCCAATTTAAAAAAAAACTTTGAGCATACGTATAGAGACACTTTATTGAGCTTTCAGCATGTAGCAACGAGTCAGTAACAGTATTTATCGGTCCGATGCTGTCGACGTCGAACTTTTGTAGTTTATTTATGTGAGTTATGATATTTTCACTGGTGTCTTTGAGTCAGACTCAAATGCTTTTGCAATGGAAGGCTGCAATTTGACTTCAACCACTTTGGGATTGCACAATCTAACGTTATCGGGTAATCTCTTTCTGTATAGTTTTTGCCCGAATCGGACAGCATCTGCCATACTACTTGACAAAAATGTAATCTCAAGTTGATTTGAACATTTTCCTTGATAGATTGGCGAGCAAGGTTTTCCGGTATGTGTCGATGACTACAGAATTTAAATAGCCCATAGTGTCGGCAAAAAATAACAACTGTTTACGATCGTGCTCCTTTCTTTCGTAAACCGTATTTTCCGGAACGTCGAGCAGAATAATACTCCTTGATGCTGCTTGATCCCGACTATTGGGTGTTCGTTGCCTTTCCCACCCAGGTACGTCAGCATGTATACGTTGGTGTGAGTCACTTTGTGTTTGGAGCAAATACGAATTGAGTAGGACATTTCCCATGTCCCTTTTGTTGGCAAAAGTGATCTTAAGCAAACGTGGTTTGTCTTGGTTCGGGGACTTTGGGTGATGAGCCAGCCGAGTTACCGATTGCGGGTGTAAACCATCTAAGCCAATTCGATTGCAAATATCTGACCAATTCTCAAGGTCTTGTTTTAGCTATGCATGAAATAGCGTGATTTCTGACTCAGTAATATTGGCGCAAATTACGCTTAAAAGTTTTCCTTGTTTACTAGAGTATATTGGATCCATATGATGTGAGACGGTTTTGCTCAGAACTACCTCTCTCGACAGAAGTGTAGGCGTCTGTGCTCCCGTCAAACACTTACCTGCTTTAGTCACCATATGGGCAAATGTTGGGTTGTTAGTGTGTAATGCAACTAGACGTTGGGGACTCTTGGCTATAGTGTTCGCAATTTTATTCGATGATGACTGCGGGAACCAGGGTTTAATAGGACCATCTCTGTTGCATCCGGTTAAGCACTCACAACACTCAGTCAAGGGTGCGCTTTTTGGTGTAGTTTTCTCATGCTTTTTACCGCCTTGAGCAACATCTATCTCGGGTAGAATTGTGTTGATAATTGTATCTACTAAACGATCGTTCACGCTGATGTTGTGAAGTGAAACCTACTACGTGTTTAAATTAGTCACAAGGCAAACAGGGTATTATTGTGACAATAATTACGATCGCAGACATTCGTTCTTGCTTCCTATTTGAATGAAAATTCAACAGCGGATACATCATCGTTTGTTTCTTCTATCCGCATCATTCACGTTGAAATAGTACACAGTTTGTTTTCCATTAGCATCTATAATAATGAATTTTTTGTAACCTTAATTTTGGCGTTCTTTGATTGTTTAGACAAAGATTAAATTACATCTCATTCACACGCCATTAAAATAATAATTGGAAGATAGCGACAAAACACAGAATGTATCTGAGATTTAGGGTGATATAGTGTGAACCGTATGTCTTTCATTTTTCGGCGACGGAAAACATTTAAAGGGTTTTGAGAAAAACTAGGTACCGTTATCTGAAACGAACTATCTCTGAGCACAATATTAGCCCGAATTCATTTTAGAGCATCATCCGTTTTAGAGATGTCGGGAGGGATCAGTAATTTTATTTCGGCCTCTGTGAGGTAACAACAACTATGACGACATGGTGCAATTGATTGGATCATCGACTGTTTGTTAAATGCGTTCCCAGTGTCAAGTCGAGGACTCGGAAAGTTTAGGAAATGTTGATTATGACACGATTTTCATCGAGAGGCAATCGTTAACAATTGAAATAAACGGATGAGGAGTTGTCCATGGTCAGTAAACAAGGATGAATGGCAACCGTTCAGTTGACTGGGGAAACGTCGAATTGTTGAATTTATACAGAGCGCTTATCATATAATTGCTAATTATTCCGATAAATCTCTGTCTAAGCTTGAGAGCTATTTGAAAGAAATATGTGTGCAAGGCAATTGCATCAATTACTTTCTGAGACTGGTCAGCGGACACAGTTGATGAAGGTATTGATTTATTGATGTGAAGCGTAAATCAGAATTCAGCATCGCTAGAAATTAAGCGAATTCATCGGCGCATTCAAAATTTCCTGACGGTCTGCGATGTCTCATTCTAACAAACCATTTTGAAATGATTTGATAAATTTTATGACAATCAAGCTGATTTATGTATGGGAATAAATAGGAGTTAATTAACCTGGTCAGACGTTAACGCAATATAACGGTTACCAAATTAATATGTTGCTTACATCACTCAAACGTACACACGGCAACATGTTTTTGGATGTTTGCGATTATAAATTGGAGGTATTACCATTAATTTCAGTTTAAATGTGGTAAGTTTGATAGACATTGAAGCCACGGCTTGATAAATTTCGACAAACGAACCACGAAGTGTAAAAATGGAAATCACATTTGGTTTGCTGTTCAATTGCT
>JACCGJ010005357.1:0-35943 GCA_013407085.1 Atriophallophorus winterbourni | reverse complement strand
AACCTCGAAACCGGTTCTGTGCTCCCGGTGAGATTTAAGCGTTTCGGAATGGTATTCTACTCTGATCTATCCCAGGGTTGTAATAACCCTCGCGGCAATACGTCGTTGGATCAGTTGGAGCTTAGTTTAGTCCCTTCAGCTACTTATAAAGTAGCGAGTAGACGAGAACTTCAGTTCACATTGCGCCATCCGTCTACACAAATACTAGTTCGAAACGCGAAGAGTCCAGCGGATACGCATAACTGATGAGAGGCAAAAACCTCGAAACCGGTCCTGTGCTTCCGGTGAGATATTAGCGTTTCGGAATGGTATTCTACTTTGCTAGCCCTAAGCCCAACCCTCCTATTTTCTCAGACGGGCTTGGGACCGTCCTTGGCGGAGGCTTACCGGGCGGTAATTTTTAGCCGCCGAAGAAGCTCCACATTTATGGATAGGCAGTACAACGGCTGTTCTCCAGTCCAAAAGAAGGGTTCTCTGACAGAGGGATTATGTGAAATGTTCTCTCCATGAGGATGATATTTCACTGTTTGGACGCATTTTGTTCCGTCAGTTTGGCGCCTGGCGATACAGACCTACTCGAATTCTACGAAAACAATATCACTTAATTCGATTGGTGGTGTATAGAAAAAATACATTAAATCGGTAGGATCTCATGTATCTGGTAATTCCAAGGTTGAGGCCCATCTGAATCCCTTATACGAGTAAATTTGAGAATGAGTTTCTTAAGTGGCTGCGTAATCCAAAACGAATTGAAGTTGATAGTCAAGTGTCTCTAATGGATGTTCATCCGATCTGTAGAGCTGGTAAAATTTGAAATCTTTCATTATCAATATTCGAGACATTTACCGGGTTGCGACATTGAGCAAACCATTAGTCAGTATTTTGTTTAGGCCGGGACTTGCAGCTGGAGAACATTATGATCACTCCAATAATGATTTCGTCTCCTGAAGTAAGAGTCACAAGGCACAAAGTGTTTCGGGTATATCAAGGTTCTCCTCGTTCATAAATCTACAGATAAGCGACTGCTGGAAATGGAGTGCTACACATCATTCTTCCCTAAAAATGCTCACGCCTGGATAAAGACATGTCAAGCGGGCGAGTTTTCGTCACATATTTATGCGCGGAATAAGGGTTCTGTTGTACCGACTATATTCGAGAATTCGAATAATTATCGGGTAAAGCTGTTCCAGTTGGTAACAATGAACCTGATCGTATTTTTCGCGAATATTGACGTGGAGTTAACTGCAATTATTCGTCAGACTACAATGGAGACGTAGGATAGAGAAGAGTATTACATATATCAGATTAATGGAATTCGAAGCTCCTTTTCTAGATCGTGAAGAGTACGTCTAGTTTAAAATCATGCTATTCCTTTTTATTATTAAGATCAGAACTGACTTCAACTCTCTACAAGTAATCAACGAACTCGACAAATTCAAATCTAATGTGTTCTCTCCGAACCACTGTTTATGTAAAAATAAACAAACAGGTAATCGCTGTGTACCTCCACAGGGTCCAGATGAGGATACTCGGTTTAAATACGAACCAATCGCCGAGTCCTGAAAAAATAACACCATCCCTTCAAAAACAATGCGCTATTGAGACCAATAGAAGTTACAAGTGGCGTACTTTGAGGATGGGTCTTGGGCCAAATACTCTTTTTGATGTACGCAAATGATGAACAATGAATCGTAAGCAGAAAAGTCATTTTTTGCTAATGATTTCGAAGATTCGACTAGCCTGCGCACAATAGAAGCTTGACAAACTTTACAAAATATTCTCGCTGCACTTCATACGTGGTCCACACCAAACTGCCTGCCATTCAACTTCCAAAAAACGCCAAATGTTGAATGCCGGAAATAATTCGAATTCGGGAGTGCTAAAGTTTGGCAGGACATTTTGTACACTACTGTTTACTGCCGTGAAGTCTCCGAGTTACTGTTAATTCACACATCGAGGTCTTACTCTTCTTTTACCCATGAATGTTGCTGAAATGTTAAAGATTATTTGAATTCGAGTTATTTACCGACGTTCAATATTTTTCGTTTTTGGAAGTTGAATTTCAGACAGATTCGTGCGGACTACGTATGAAGTGCAGCGAGAATTTTTTATAGAGGTTGGCAAACTTCTATTGTGTGAACGCAAGTCGAATCTTCAAAATCATTTGCAATCGAAATGACCTTACTACTTACGCTTACATGTACACCAGAAAAAGTATTGGCCCCAAGACCCAACCTTAAATTACGCCACTTGTATCTTGTACTTGGCTCAATACTGCCACATCATCACTCACCTTGATGACTTAATCGGTGAATTAATCTTGTATCGAGGCTAATAATCTGCCACCCACCATGAGCTGCTTCTATTTCTGTAGCAGTATCCCGCGGTTAACGCAGCCAAAGTATTTAGACATATCCAAGAAATAAGCTTGGATATGTTATCCATTGTCCATGGATCGAGTGCAGTTATCAAACGTCATGGGAAAATTGGTAAAGCAGGAGTTTCTTGTCAGAAATCGGTGCTTTGCAATGAAAAGGAGTTCAGTTTGTTCATAGTGTTTAATATATTCCTCAGATACAAATCGCTTGTGAAGTTCAGAGGCCGCAAGCGACAATGTTACTGGTCGTTATTTAGACACATGTTTGGTTCCAGCCTTGGTATATCTGAGCAATGAATCCAGTTTTCCAGTCAGTCGGAACCATGCTAAAACTCAGTAAACAGTTGAGAATATCCGAGGCTGGTCAAAATAGACCATGGGTGCATTGTTTCATGAGAAACGGTGTTATTTCATCAGAAATTTTAATTTGAGTATTTAAACCGAGTAGCCTCAAAATGACTCGCTCGAAGTTCAGCGCAAGTACCTGTGTTGTAATGATTTTGATCTAAATGCGAGCATAACATAACATAAGCACTCGTTCGGATAGAACACATTAGATTAGAATTTGTCAAGTTCGTTGGTGACTTGGCGACAGTTGGATATATTAAATAAAGTTGAATCCCATGGATTGACACAAAGATTAATTTTTCACGATCTAAGAGAATCAGTTTCACTATTGGTATCACAGGGCGATAGTCGATTAAGCAGAAACGGGTGGCAAGATTCATTGGGAGATGTGCTTGAAAACACCCGACACTACCAGAATTAATTCGTAAGAAGCACAGGCATGTGTACATGTGAATGGAACATGAAAGAGGTCTTATCGCCGATTTGTGAGAGATTAAATATATGTTGCATGTCCGACCGAATGAAAAAACAATGAACATCAGTTACCTTCGACAAAAAAGGAAAATATAAAAGAAATGCTCTTTGTGGTTCGTAAAGATTTTTCTAATATTTTTGTTAAATAGAAACACATTTTTATCAATTTATCAGATTTTTTTTACTGTAGCTCAACTTTAGCTTGACGCCATTATATTTTAATTTCAATTGTAAAGAATTTTATTAATTAAATTAATGTGTTTTAATCAGTAAATTCTGCTTTAGTTTTATTGCCGCTGAATTTCGATAGGTAATTTACCAACACTGTTTTTAGTGATGAATATTTTTTATGCACTCGTAATTTTTGATATCATCATATTATTCGGTTGTGGGTATCATTTACGCAAATTTAAAGTAATTTTATTAAATTTATTGATTAATTGTGTTTCTTAAAATTTACGACCTCATGAGGTGACACGTTTGAAGTAATAATGAATAAGTTTTTTAAAATCAGTCGAATAATTTTACTATTTATGTACCCACATTTTCATTATTTACTGTTTTGCATTTTGCATCAAATAGCATCATGTATATCTGTGATATGACAGAATAAACGAATTCTTATACTACTTTTCGTTGAATATTATTTGTGTCGTTATATCTGTTCATTGGCAATACTACCTGCGTACTCAGGCAAATTCTGTGTTCAAAATTTATTCAATATGATTCTCAAGCCCTGTATAAGTAAGGTCTACTAATCGACACCGTTAAATTTATGCATTACGTTTTTAACCCTGTAAGATCAGTTTAGCTCAGTTGTACAGGACAGTTTGGCTAACGAGCCAATCGAGCGTCCAGAATTTCTTTCGGTGGAAAGCTGCAGAGCAGCAACCACCACTGCCAAAACGTTTTTTTCTTATTGTGCGTTGGATATCCTCGACGATCGCGAACCCAAGAGATTATCCGCGTTAAATTTAGGATGTGGGCAGGTGGCTTTGCGCGAATTAAGCGAAGAGGATGCGTTGATGCTCTATCGAATGCACATTGATCGTTACTGTACTCTGTGATGACACGATTATCAGTACTGTTTCTGTAGGTCATTTTCCAAAAAAATGAAACAAATCGAATATTCCATAGTTGGTTATACAGATAGAATTCTGAGATTGATAGGCTTTGTCCTAA
This sequence comes from Atriophallophorus winterbourni, assembly GCA_013407085.1. Classification (NCBI taxonomy): domain Eukaryota; kingdom Metazoa; phylum Platyhelminthes; class Trematoda; order Plagiorchiida; family Microphallidae; genus Atriophallophorus; species Atriophallophorus winterbourni. The sequence goes on along the minus strand of JACCGJ010005357.1, from coordinate 31,562 downwards.
CCACCACCATTTCAAATTATAAGTTCAATTTCTTATATATTTCTATGCCTCGGCAACCTGATAATATTTTAACATACGTACGGTACACGACTGTGTGGCTCTTTGTCTGGACCAGGCTTGTGATTTTTTGATACATCTGCCAATCACCAGTGCTTTGTAGGAAATGAAGGAACAAGATTGTTTTTTCTCTTTGAAATTGTTTTTCATATTTTTTCTTTAAATCCGCGTTGTTATTTAGATTGTTGTAATGCTGCTCCACTTCGTCCTCTTACACTTTAGTTCGGCATCCGTGTTGCGTACATTTTGTAACCCGCTCTCCAACCATCAACATCCATTTGGTTTAACGGATTTGAAGCTTTGTCAATATGTCTTGAGTATAGAAAATTAAGATCCAGTGCTTTAAATAAGTTAAACTATTTCAACATTGTTAACTCCAATGTTGCGGTAAAGACTATCGACAATTTGTTTACTTTTTGACGGATCTTTAAACTGCGCCACACTTACTTTCAGTTATCCATAGCCCATCGCGCTGAGACTGGACCTTAACGTGGTGCGATGGTTTGTGCACCTCTATAACCCATTGAGCTATGCTGGGTGGTGCTATCCGAGCAACTTCAGAGTCACTCATACCAGGAAGGTCAATGGATAGAGGTCAGACGAACACGGTCTCAACATAACCCGATGCCTTGTGGGTCAGGCTTTTTAGCCAAAGGCTTTGGTCGAGAACCCTAATTGTTCTCCTGTCTAGGCATGGACGACCTGGCAGTATCCCAGCCCGCATACAACCATGACTATGACTATTAATACGAAACATAACTCCATAGTGCATCGGCCGTCGCGCACGATAAACAGGGTCGCCTTACCTGCTGCATACAGCAGGGCGGGTAAGCGAAAACAAGCTACTGCTGGCCCTACTCTTCAAACTGTTTCCGACCCTTCCCCTCCCCCATCTACTCTTAACAACTCTCCGTCTGTCAATCCCAGCTTCAGAAAAGACCGCGCTGAACATGTTGGAACATTTTCTGTTCGCGAATCTACAGATCACTTTCTTAAACCACGGACCTCTGCTCACATCGGAGCCATGAATGTCAGGACTTTGAGACAAATAGGCCAGCAAGCTGCACTGGCTCTTACCTTAGATAGTCTATCTATTGATGTTTGCTGTTTATCGGAAACGCGCTTATATGATCCGTCTATAATTACTGAACTTACTGCCCCAAATCTTTCAACTCGCTACTTTTTGCGCTGCTCTGGTGATTCTGTAGCTGCCATCTCAGGACAGGCGGGTGTTGGTATAGTGCTGAATTCACGTGCCGAATCCTGTCTAATCGATTGGATTCCTCGCAATAGCAGAATGTGCGCAGTTAGACTCGCCACTAATATTAGACCAAACTCAAAATCTTCTAATCAGAAATGCTTGTTTATTGTAGCAACTTACGCTCCGACTAACACCAATTCCGACGACGAGAAGAACGCCTTCTACGACTATCTTTATGCTCTTTTGCGACGTGCAAAAAGCTCCGATATTGTTGTCTTAGCGGGAGATATGAATGCCAGACTGGGTCGCTTAGATACATCTGAATCACAATTAGGTGGCATGTTTGGTCTCGAAAGCCAACGCACAGATAATGGTGAACGGTTTATACAATTCTGTGCAAAATCTCGATTATTCATTAGCAGCACTTCTTTTCGCCACAAAAGATGTCAAATTGCCACATGGCGCTCGCCGGATGGAAGCCAACCTTCGGCCCAAATCGACCATATCGCAATATGTGCTCGCTGGAGAGGTTGCATTGAGGACTGCCGCTCCTTTTGGAATACCTGCATAGATTCAGATCATGCTCTTGTGCGATGTAGGTTCTCGTTAAAGTTCTCCGGTACGAAGCCCTCGAATGGGAAACGCATTGCTGTCGAAAAATTCTTTCAGCCTGCAGTTCAAGACATTTATAGGACCACCATGTGTAACTCACTCCCAGTTGCTCAGTGTGCAACTGCCGATGAAAGGTGGAACAAAATAGCAGGATTTATGCGAGCCGCTGCAGCAACAGCCTGTGAGACTACACAACCAACCCAAAAGTCCCACTGGATTTCACAGCGCTCTATCGAAATTCTTCACCAGCGACGCCAAATACCTCATGGTCCTGGACACAACACAGAGCGTAGACGCGTGAGGAATGAACTTAAACGGAGCCTAAGACTAGACAGAGAAAGGTGGTGGCTAAATAAAGTCGAAGAAATGGAAATAGCAAATAATGCGGGTAACGTGCGAAAACTCTTCCAACTTATTCGATCGACTGGGCCTACGAAAAAAGGAGTGAGTGAGACTATCGCTGAAATAGACGGTACTCTTATCACTAATAAGAATCGGCGCCTCTCACGTTGGGCCGAACATTTCGAAGAACAATTCAGCTGGTCGCCTGAAACAGAATCTTTCCCTCATTTGAAGCAGTGTGATACTTGGTCTGTTAGCGTAGATCCCCCTAAAGATTTAGAAATTAAAGAATGTATCGAATCCATGAAACGATTCAAAGCTGCTGGCCCCGATGACATACCACCTGTCTTGTTCAATGAAGGTGGCCATGTCCTAATCAGCACATTAGGCGATCTCCTCCGTGAAGTGTGGTTATCAGAATCCGTCCCTCTGAGTTGGGGCGAATCGGTTATCATACCTATATTTAAAAATGGTGTGCGAAGCTCATGCTCTAATCATCGTGGGATAAGTCTCACTCCCATCATTACGAGATTATTAACGTCCATATGTCTTCGAAGATTAACATCGCATAGGGAATTACAGATCCGAGAGCAGCAAGCTGGCTTCCGGCCTGGCAGAGGCTGTGTCGATCACATTTTTACTCTTCGACGGATCTTAGAACTGCGGCACACTTATCGACAGCCGACAATAGCTATCTTTTTAGACTTCAAAGGAGCGTTTGATTCAGTCGATCGAAATGTCCTGTTTAAGACCTTGCTGCGCAAAGGCGTTCCGCAAAAGTATGTCAACATACTACGTGCGCTTTATGCTCATACATCCGGATGCGTTAGGGCTTACAACGAAGTCTCACCCAAATTCCACACCACAAGCGGCGTCCGACAAGGATGCCCGATTTCTCCGTTTTTGTTCAATTTTGTAATTGATGCAATTATGGAGTTATGCAAAGATGGTGCCCCAGATTTCGGAGTTCACATAATGCCAGACGTCAAGCTTCTTGACTTGGATTATGCTGATGATATAGTTCTGCTCTTCGAATCGTACACAGATGCACAGGCGATACTGAACAAGCTATCTAGTATTGTGCCCGCATTTGGAATGCGTTTTGCACCCTCTAAGTGCAGTGTTCTGCTGCAGGACATCGACATATCGAACAGCACTTTATTACTTGACAATCAGGCTCTTGAAATTGTAGATCGTTTTACGTATCTCGGTAGTTGTATCAATAATTCTGCATCGTTAGATGATGAGGTCTCGGCACGTATTTCTAAAGCGACCGTAGCATTCCGCAACCTAGGTCACCTCTGGCGTCAGAAAGGATTATCTCTGTTACTCAAGGGTAGAGTCTATAAAGCGACAGTTCGGGCTGTGTTACTATATGGGTGCGAAACCTGGACCTTACGTAAAGTACACATTCAGCGCCTCCAAGTATTTGACAACCGGTGACTCCGCAGCATTCTAGGAGTTAGCTGTTACAATCGTATGCGCACCGATGCTCTCCGAAATAAGTTGTTGGGTAGTAATGTCGATATAGAGAAGCAGATGAACCTGCATAGGTTACGCTGGCTGGGACACGTTTTACGGATGCCGGACCACCGACTTCCGAAACAGATTCTCTTTGCGACGCCACATCCTGATTGGCGTAAATCTTAGGGTGGTTTATAGAAAAAATACTTTAAGTCGGTAGGATCTCATGTATCTAGTAATTCCAAGGTAGAGACCCATCTGAATCCCTTATACGAGTAAACTTGAGAATGAGTTTCTTAAGTGGCTGCGTAATCCAAAACGAATTGAAGTTGATAGTCAAGTGTCTCTAATGGATGTTCATCCGATCTGTAGAGCCGGTAAAATTTGAAATCTTTCATTATCAATATTCGAGACATTTACCGGGTTGCGACATTGAGCAAACCATTAGTCAGTATTTTGTTTAGGCCGGAACTTGCAGCTGGAGAACATTATGATCACTCCAATAATGATTTCGTCTCCTGAAGTAAGATTCACAAGGCACAAAGTGTTTCGGGTATATCAAGGTTCTCCTCGTTCATAAATCTACAGATAAGCGACTGCTGGAAATGGAGTGCTACACATCATTCTTCCCTAAAAATGCTCACGCCTGGATAAAGACATGTCAAGCGGGCGAGTTTTCGTCACATATTTATGCGCGGAATAAGGGTTCTGTTGTACCGACTATATTCGAGAATTCGAATAATTATCGGGTAAAGCTGTTCCAGTTGGTAACAATGAACCTGATCGTATTTTTCGCGAATATTGACGTGGAGTTAACTGCAATTATTCGTCAGACTACAATGGAGACGTAGGATAGAGAAGAGTATTACATATATCAGATTAATGGAATTCGAAGCTCCTTTTCTAGATCGTGAAGAGTACGTCTAGTTTAAAATCATGCTATTCCTTTTTATTATTAAGATCAGAACTGACTTCAACTCTCTACAAGTAATCAACGAACTCGACAAATTCAAATCTAATGTGTTCTCTCCGAACCACTGTTTATGTAAAAATAAACAAACAGGTAATCGCTGTGTACCTCCACAGGGTCCAGATGAGGATACTCGGTTTAAATACGAACCAATCGCCGAGTCCTGAAAAAATAACACCATCCCTTCAAAAACAATGCGCTATTGAGACCAATAGAAGTTACAAGTGGCGTACTTTGAGGATGGGTCTTGGGGCAAATACTCTTTTTGATGTACGCAAATGATAAACAATGAATCGTAAGCAGAAAAGTCATTTTTTGCTAATGATTTCGAAGATTCGACTAGCCTGCGCACAATAGAAGCTTGACAAACTTTACAAAATATTCTCGCTGCACTTCATACGCGGTCCACACCAAACTGCCTGCCATCCAACTTCCAACAAACGCCAAATGTTGAATGCCGGAAATAATTCGAATTCGGGAGTGCTAAAGTTTGGCAGGACATTTTGTACACTACTGTTTACTGCCGTGAAGTCTCCGAGTTACTGTTAATTCACACATCGAGGTCTTACTCTTCTTTTACCCATGAATGTTGCTGAAATGTTAAAGATTATTTGAATTCGAGTTATTTACCGACGTTCAATATTTTTCGTTTTTGGAAGTTGAATTTCAGACAGATTCGTGCGGACTACGTATGAAGTGCAGCGAGAATTTTTTATAGAGGTTGGCAAACTTCTATTGTGTGAACGCAAGTCGAATCTTCAAAATCATTTGCAATCGAAATGACCTTACTACTTAGGCTTACATGTACACCAGAAAAAGTATTGGTCCCAAGACCCAACCTTAAATTACGCCACTTGTATCTTGTACTTGGCTCAATACTGCCACATCATCACTAACCTTGATGACTTAATCGGTGAATTAATCTTGTATCGAGGCTAATAATCTGCCACCCACCATGAGCTGCTTCTATTTCTGTAGCAGTATCCCGCGGTTAACGCAGCCAAAGTATTTAGACATATCCAAGAAATAAGCTTGGATATGTTATCCATTGTCCATGGATCGAGTGCAGTTATCAAACGTCATGGGAAAATTGGTAAAGCAGGAGTTTCTTGTCAGAAATCGGTGCTTTGCAATGAAAAGGAGTTCAGTTTGTTCATAGTGTTTAATATATTCCTCAGATACAAATCGCTTGTGAAGTTCAGAGGCCGCAAGCGACAATGTTACTGGTCGTTATTTAGACACATGTTTGGTTCCAGCCTTGGTATATCTGAGCAATGAATCCAGTTTTCCAGTCAGTCGGAACCATGCTAAAACTCAGTAAACAGTTGAGAATATCCGAGGCTGGTCAAAATAGACCATGGGTGCATTGTTTCATGAGAAACGGTGTTATTTCATCAGAAATTTTAATTTGAGTATTTAAACCGAGTAGCCTCAAAATGACTCGCTCGAAGTTCAGCGCAAGTACCTGTGTTGTAATGATTTTGATCTAAATGCGAGCATAACATAACATAAGCACTCGTTCGGATAGAACACATTAGATTAGAATTTGTCAAGTTCGTTGGTGACTTGGCGACAGTTGGATATATTAAATAAAGTTGAATCCCATGGATTGACACAAAGATTAATTTTTCACGATCTAAGAGAATCAGTTTCACTATTGGTATCACAGGGCGATAGTCGATTAAGCAGAAACGGGTGGCAAGATTCATTGGGAGATGTGCTTGAAAACACCCGACACTACCAGAATTAATTCGTAAGAAGCACAGGCATGTGTACATGTGAATGGAACATGAAAGAGGTCTTATCGCCGATTTGTGAGAGATTAAATATATGTTGCATGTCCGACCGAATGAAAAAACAATGAACATCAGTTACCTTCGACAAAAAAGGAAAATATAAAAGAAATGCTCTTTGTGGTTCGTAAAGATTTTTCTAATATTTTTGTTAAATAGAAACACATTTTTATCAATTTATCAGATTTTTTTTACTGTAGCTCAACTTTAGCTTGACGCCATTATATTTTAATTTCAATTGTAAAGAATTTTATTAATTAAATTAATGTGTTTTAATCAGTAAATTCTGCTTTAGTTTTATTGCCGCTGAATTTCGATAGGTAATTTACCAACACTGTTTTTAGTGATGAATATTTTTTATGCACTCGTAATTTTTGATATCATCATATTATTCGGTTGTGGGTATCATTTACGCAAATTTAAAGTAATTTTATTCAAATTTATTGATTAATTGTGTTTCTTAAAATTTACGACCTCATGAGGTGACACGTTTGAAGTAATAATGAATAAGTTTTTTAAAATCAGTCGAATAATTTTACTATTTATGTACCCACATTTTCATTATTTACTGTTTTGCATTTTGCATCAAATAGCATCATGTATATCTGTGATATGACAGAATAAACGAATTCTTATACTACTTTTCGTTGAATATTATTTGTGTCGTTATATCTGTTCATTGGCAATACTACCTGCGTACTCAGGCAAATTCTGTGTTCAAAATTTATTCAATATGATTCTCAAGCCCTGTATAAGTAAGGTCTACTAATCGACACCGTTAAATTTATGCATTACGTTTTTAACCCTGTAAGATCAGTTTAGCTCAGTTGTACAGGACAGTTTGGCTAACGAGCCAATCGAGCGTCCAGAATTTCTTTCGGTGGAAAGCTGCAGAGCAGCAACCACCACTGCCAAAACGTTTTTTTCTTATTGTGCGTTGGATATCCTCGACGATCGCGAACCCAAGAGATTATCCGCGTTAAATTTAGGATGTGGGCAGGTGGCTTTGCGCGAATTAAGCGAAGAGGATGCGTTGATGCTCTATCGAATGCACATTGATCGTTACTGTACTCTGTGATGACACGATTATCAGTACTGTTTCTGTAGGTCATTTTCCAAAAAAATGAAACAAATCGAATATTCCATAGTTGGTTATACAGATAGAATTCTGAGATTGATAGGCTTTGTCCTAACCACCACCATTTCAAATTATAAGTTCAATTTCTTATATATTTCTATGCCTCGGCAACCTGATAATATTTTAACATACGTACGGTACACGACTGTGTGGCTCTTTGTCTGGACCAGGCTTGTGATTTTTTGATACATCTGCCAATCACCAGTGCTTTGTAGGAAATGAAGGAACAAGATTGTTTTTTCTCTTTGAAATTGTTTTTCATATTTTTTCTTTAAATCCGCGTTGTTATTTAGATTGTTGTAATGCTGCTCCACTTCGTCCTCTTACACTTTAGTTCGGCATCCGTGTTGCGTACATTTTGTAACCCGCTCTCCAACCATCAACATCCATTTGGTTTAACGGATTTGAAGCTTTGTCAATATGTCTTGAGTATAGAAAATTAAGATCCAGTGCTTTAAATAAGTTAAACTATTTCAACATTGTTAACTCCAATGTTGCGGTAAAGACTATCGACAATTTGTTTACTTTTTGACGGATCTTTAAACTGCGCCACACTTACTTTCAGTTATCCATAGCCCATCGCGCTGAGACTGGACCTTAACGTGGTGCGATGGTTTGTGCACCTCTATGACCCATTGAGCTATGCTGGGTGGTGCCTTCCGAGCACCTTCAGAGTCACTCATACCAGGAAGGTCAATGGATAGAGGTCAGACGAACACGGTCTCAACATAACCCGCTGCCTTGTGGGTCAGGCTTTTTAGCCAAAGGCTTTGGTCGAGAACCCATCGCGCTGAGACTGGACCTTAACGTGGTGCGATGGTTTGTGCACCTCTATAACCCATTGAGCTATGCTGGGTGGTGCTATCCGAGCAACTTCAGAGTCACTCATACCAGGAAGGTCAATGGATAGAGGTCAGACGAACACGGTCTCAACATAACCCGATGCCTTGTGGGTCAGGCTTTTTAGCCAAAGGCTTTGGTCGAGAACCCTAATTGTTCTCCTGTCTAGGCATGGACGACCTGGCAGTATCCCAGCCCGCATACAACCATGACTATGACTATTAATACGAAACATAACTCCATAGTGCATCGGCCGTCGCGCACGATAAACAGGGTCGCCTTACCTGCTGCATACAGCAGGGCGGGTAAGCGAAAACAAGCTACTGCTGGCCCTACTCTTCAAACTGTTTCCGACCCTTCCCCTCCCCCATCTACTCTTAACAACTCTCCGTCTGTCAATCCCAGCTTCAGAAAAGACCGCGCTGAACATGTTGGAACATTTTCTGTTCGCGAATCTACAGATCACTTTCTTAAACCACGGACCTCTGCTCACATCGGAGCCATGAATGTCAGGACTTTGAGACAAATAGGCCAGCAAGCTGCACTGGCTCTTACCTTAGATAGTCTATCTATTGATGTTTGCTGTTTATCGGAAACGCGCTTATATGATCCGTCTATAATTACTGAACTTACTGCCCCAAATCTTTCAACTCGCTACTTTTTGCGCTGCTCTGGTGATTCTGTAGCTGCCATCTCAGGACAGGCGGGTGTTGGTATAGTGCTGAATTCACGTGCCGAATCCTGTCTAATCGATTGGATTCCTCGCAATAGCAGAATGTGCGCAGTTAGACTCGCCACTAATATTAGACCAAACTCAAAATCTTCTAATCAGAAATGCTTGTTTATTGTAGCAACTTACGCTCCGACTAACACCAATTCCGACGACGAGAAGAACGCCTTCTACGACTATCTTTATGCTCTTTTGCGACGTGCAAAAAGCTCCGATATTGTTGTCTTAGCGGGAGATATGAATGCCAGACTGGGTCGCTTAGATACATCTGAATCACAATTAGGTGGCATGTTTGGTCTCGAAAGCCAACGCACAGATAATGGTGAACGGTTTATACAATTCTGTGCAAAATCTCGATTATTCATTAGCAGCACTTCTTTTCGCCACAAAAGATGTCAAATTGCCACATGGCGCTCGCCGGATGGAAGCCAACCTTCGGCCCAAATCGACCATATCGCAATATGTGCTCGCTGGAGAGGTTGCATTGAGGACTGCCGCTCCTTTTGGAATACCTGCATAGATTCAGATCATGCTCTTGTGCGATGTAGGTTCTCGTTAAAGTTCTCCGGTACGAAGCCCTCGAATGGGAAACGCATTGCTGTCGAAAAATTCTTTCAGCCTGCAGTTCAAGACATTTATAGGACCACCATGTGTAACTCACTCCCAGTTGCTCAGTGTGCAACTGCCGATGAAAGGTGGAACAAAATAGCAGGATTTATGCGAGCCGCTGCAGCAACAGCCTGTGAGACTACACAACCAACCCAAAAGTCCCACTGGATTTCACAGCGCTCTATCGAAATTCTTCACCAGCGACGCCAAATACCTCATGGTCCTGGACACAACACAGAGCGTAGACGCGTGAGGAATGAACTTAAACGGAGCCTAAGACTAGACAGAGAAAGGTGGTGGCTAAATAAAGTCGAAGAAATGGAAATAGCAAATAATGCGGGTAACGTGCGAAAACTCTTCCAACTTATTCGATCGACTGGGCCTACGAAAAAAGGAGTGAGTGAGACTATCGCTGAAATAGACGGTACTCTTATCACTAATAAGAATCGGCGCCTCTCACGTTGGGCCGAACATTTCGAAGAACAATTCAGCTGGTCGCCTGAAACAGAATCTTTCCCTCATTTGAAGCAGTGTGATACTTGGTCTGTTAGCGTAGATCCCCCTAAAGATTTAGAAATTAAAGAATGTATCGAATCCATGAAACGATTCAAAGCTGCTGGCCCCGATGACATACCACCTGTCTTGTTCAATGAAGGTGGCCATGTCCTAATCAGCACATTAGGCGATCTCCTCCGTGAAGTGTGGTTATCAGAATCCGTCCCTCTGAGTTGGGGCGAATCGGTTATCATACCTATATTTAAAAATGGTGTGCGAAGCTCATGCTCTAATCATCGTGGGATAAGTCTCACTCCCATCATTACGAGATTATTAACGTCCATATGTCTTCGAAGATTAACATCGCATAGGGAATTACAGATCCGAGAGCAGCAAGCTGGCTTCCGGCCTGGCAGAGGCTGTGTCGATCACATTTTTACTCTTCGACGGATCTTAGAACTGCGGCACACTTATCGACAGCCGACAATAGCTATCTTTTTAGACTTCAAAGGAGCGTTTGATTCAGTCGATCGAAATGTCCTGTTTAAGACCTTGCTGCGCAAAGGCGTTCCGCAAAAGTATGTCAACATACTACGTGCGCTTTATGCTCATACATCCGGATGCGTTAGGGCTTACAACGAAGTCTCACCCAAATTCCACACCACAAGCGGCGTCCGACAAGGATGCCCGATTTCTCCGTTTTTGTTCAATTTTGTAATTGATGCAATTATGGAGTTATGCAAAGATGGTGCCCCAGATTTCGGAGTTCACATAATGCCAGACGTCAAGCTTCTTGACTTGGATTATGCTGATGATATAGTTCTGCTCTTCGAATCGTACACAGATGCACAGGCGATACTGAACAAGCTATCTAGTATTGTGCCCGCATTTGGAATGCGTTTTGCACCCTCTAAGTGCAGTGTTCTGCTGCAGGACATCGACATATCGAACAGCACTTTATTACTTGACAATCAGGCTCTTGAAATTGTAGATCGTTTTACGTATCTCGGTAGTTGTATCAATAATTCTGCATCGTTAGATGATGAGGTCTCGGCACGTATTTCTAAAGCGACCGTAGCATTCCGCAACCTAGGTCACCTCTGGCGTCAGAAAGGATTATCTCTGTTACTCAAGGGTAGAGTCTATAAAGCGACAGTTCGGGCTGTGTTACTATATGGGTGCGAAACCTGGACCTTACGTAAAGTACACATTCAGCGCCTCCAAGTATTTGACAACCGGTGACTCCGCAGCATTCTAGGAGTTAGCTGTTACAATCGTATGCACACCGATGCTCTCCGAAATAAGTTGTTGGGTAGTAATGTCGATATAGAGAAGCAGATGAACCTGCATAGGTTACGCTGGCTGGACACGTTTTACGGATGCCGGACCACCGACTTCCGAAACAGATTCTTTTTGCGACGCCACATCCTGATTGGCGTAAATCTTGGGGTGGTTTATAGAAAAAATACATTAAGTCGGTAGGATCTCATGTATCTAGTAATTCCAAGGTAGAGGCCCATCTGAATCCCTTATACGAGTAAATTTGAGAATGAGTTTCTTAAGTGGCTGCGTAATCCAGAACGAATTGAAGTTGATAGTCAAGTGTCTCTAATGGATGTTCATCCGATCTGTAGAGCCGGTAAAATTTGAAATCTTTCATTATCAATATTCGAGACATTTACCGGGTTGCGACATTGAGCAAACCATCAGTCAGTATTTTGTTTAGGCCGGGACGTGCAGCTGGAGAACATTATGATCACTCCAATAATGATTTCGTCTCCTGAAGTAAGATTCACAAGGCACAAAGTGTTTCGGGTATATCAAGGTTCTCCTCGTTCATAAATCTACAGATAAGCGACTGTTGAAAATGGAGTGCTACACATCATTCTTCCCTAAAAATGCTCACGCCTGGATAAAGACATGTCAAGCGGGCGAGTTTTCGTCACATATTTATGCGCGGAATAAGGGTTCTGTTGTACCGACTATATTCGAGAATTCGAATAATTATCGGGTAAAGCTGTTCCAGTTGGTAACAATGAACCTGATCGTATTTTTCGCGAATATTGACGTGGAGTTAACTGCAATTATTCGTCAGACTACAATGGAGACGTAGGATAGAGAAGAGTATTACATATATCAGATTAATGGAATTCGAAGCTCCTTTTCTAGATCGTGAAGAGTACGTCTAGTTTAAAATCAAGCTATTCCTTTCTATTATTAAGAACAGAACTGACTTCAACTCTCTACAAGTAATCAACGAACTCGACAAATTCAAATCTAATGTGTTCTCTCCGAACCACTGTTTATGTAAAAATAAACAAACAGGTAATCGCTGTGTACCTCCACAGGGTCCAGATGAGGATACTCGGTTTAAATACGAACCAATCGCCGAGTCCTGAAAAAATAACACCATCCCTCCAAAAACAATGCGCTATTGAGACCAATAGAAGTTACAAGTGGCGTACTTTGAGGATGGGTCTTGGGGCAAATACTCTTTTTGATGTACGCAAATGATAAACAATGAATCGTAAGCAGAAAAGTCATTTTTTGCTAATGATTTCGAAGATTCGACTAGCCTGCGCACAATAGAAGCTTGACAAACTTTACAAAATATTCTCGCTGCACTTCATACGCGGTCCACACCAAACTGCCTGCCATCCAACTTCCAACAAACGCCAAATGTTGAATGCCGGAAATAATTCGAATTCGGGAGTGCTAAAGTTTGGCAGGACATTTTGTACACTACTGTTTACTGCCGTGAAGTCTCCGAGTTACTGTTAATTCACACATCGAGGTCTTACTCTTCTTTTACCCATGAATGTTGCTGAAATGTTAAAGATTATTTGAATTCGAGTTATTTACCGACGTTCAATATTTTTCGTTTTTGGAAGTTGAATTTCAGACAGATTCGTGCGGACTACGTATGAAGTGCAGCGAGAATTTTTTATAGAGGTTGGCAAACTTCTATTGTGTGAACGCAAGTCGAATCTTCAAAATCATTTGCAATCGAAATGACCTTACTACTTAGGCTTACATGTACACCAGAAAAAGTATTGGTCCCAAGACCCAACCTTAAATTACGCCACTTGTATCTTGTACTTGGCTCAATACTGCCACATCATCACTAACCTTGATGACTTAATCGGTGAATTAATCTTGTATCGAGGCTAATAATCTGCCACCCACCATGAGCTGCTTCTATTTCTGTAGCAGTATCCCGCGGTTAACGCAGCCAAAGTATTTAGACATATCCAAGAAATAAGCTTGGATATGTTATCCATTGTCCATGGATCGAGTGCAGTTATCAAACGTCATGGGAAAATTGGTAAAGCAGGAGTTTCTTGTCAGAAATCGGTGCTTTGCAATGAAAAGGAGTTCAGTTTGTTCATAGTGTTTAATATATTCCTCAGATACAAATCGCTTGTGAAGTTCAGAGGCCGCAAGCGACAATGTTACTGGTCGTCATTTAGACACATGTTTGGTTCCAGCCTTGGTATATCTGAGCAATGAATCCAGTTTTCCAGTCAGTCGGAACCATGCTAAAACTCAGTAAACAGTTGAGAATATCCGAGGTTGGTCAAAATAGACCATGGGTGCATTGTTTCATGAGAAACGGTGTTATTTCATCAGAAATTTTAATTTGAGTAATTAAACCGAGTAGCCTCAAAATGACTCGCTCGAAGTTCAGCGCAAGTACCTGTGTTGTGATGATTTTGATCTAAATGCGAGCATAACATAACATAAGCACTCGTTCGGATAGAACACATTAGATTAGAATTTGTCAAGTTCGTTGGTGACTTGGCGACAGTTGGATATATTAAATAAAGTTGAATCCCATGGATTGACACAAAGATTAATTTTTCACGATCTAAGAGAATCAGTTTCACTATTGGTATCACAGGGCGATAGTCGATTAAGCAGAAACGGGTGGCAAGATTCATTGGGAGATGTGCTTGAAAACACCCGACACTACCAGAATTAATTCGTAAGAAGCACAGGCATGTGTACATGTGAATGGAACATGAAAGAGGTCTTATCGCCGATTTGTGAGAGATTAAATATATGTTGCATGTCCGACCGAATGAAAAAACAATGAACATCAGTTACCTTCGACAAAAAAGGAAAATATAAAAGAAATGCTCTTTGTGGTTCGTAAAGATTTTTCTAATATTTTTGTTAAATAGAAACACATTTTTATCAATTTATCAGATTTTTTTACTGTAGCTCAACTTTAGCTTGACGCCATTATATTTTAATTTCAATTGTAAAGAATTTTATTAATTAAATTAATGTGTTTTAATCAGTAAATTCTGCTTTAGTTTTATTGCCGCTGAATTTCGATAGGTAATTTACCAACACTGTTTTTAGTGATGAATATTTTTTATGCACTCGTAATTTTTGATATCATCATATTATTCGGTTGTGGGTATCATTTACGCAAATTTAAAGTAATTTTATTCAAATTTATTGATTAATTGTGTTTCTTAAAATTTACGACCTCATGAGGTGACACGTTTGAAGTAATAATGAATAAGTTTTTTAAAATCAGTCGAATAATTTTACTATTTATGTACCCACATTTTCATTATTTACTGTTTTGCATTTTGCATCAAATAGCATCATGTATATCTGTGATATGACAGAATAAACGAATTCTTATACTACTTTTCGTTGAATATTATTTGTGTCGTTATATCTGTTCATTGGCAATACTACCTGCGTACTCAGGCAAATTCTGTGTTCAAAATTTATTCAATATGATTCTCAAGCCCTGTATAAGTAAGGTCTACTAATCGACACCGTTAAATTTATGCATTACGTTTTTAACCCTGTAAGATCAGTTTAGCTCAGTTGTACAGGACAGTTTGGCTAACGAGCCAATCGAGCGTCCAGAATTTCTTTCGGTGGAAAGCTGCAGAGCAGCAACCACCACTGCCAAAACGTTTTTTTCTTATTGTGCGTTGGATATCCTCGACGATCGCGAACCCAAGAGATTATCCGCGTTAAATTTAGGATGTGGGCAGGTGGCTTTGCGCGAATTAAGCGAAGAGGATGCGTTGATGCTCTATCGAATGCACATTGATCGTTACTGTACTCTGTGATGACACGATTATCAGTACTGTTTCTGTAGGTCATTTTCCAAAAAAATGAAACAAATCGAATATTCCATAGTTGGTTATACAGATAGAATTCTGAGATTGATAGGCTTTGTCCTAACCACCACCATTTCAAATTATAAGTTCAATTTCTTATATATTTCTATGCCTCGGCAACCTGATAATATTTTAACATACGTACGGTACACGACTGTGTGGCTCTTTGTCTGGACCAGGCTTGTGATTTTTTGATACATCTGCCAATCACCAGTGCTTTGTAGGAAATGAAGGAACAAGATTGTTTTTTCTCTTTGAAATTGTTTTTCATATTTTTTCTTTAAATCCGCGTTGTTATTTAGATTGTTGTAATGCTGCTCCACTTCGTCCTCTTACACTTTAGTTCGGCATCCGTGTTGCGTACATTTTGTAACCCGCTCTCCAACCATCAACATCCATTTGGTTTAACGGATTTGAAGCTTTGTCAATATGTCTTGAGTATAGAAAATTAAGATCCAGTGCTTTAAATAAGTTAAATTATTTCAACATTGTTAACTTCAATGTTGTGGTAAAGACTATCGACCATTTTTTTTACTTTTTGACGGATCTTAAAACTGCGCCACTCTATTTCGAATTAAATCTCTAAGTTGCTTTATACATGGTGCCAATACTTATATATGTTCATCAACCAGGCCTCCGCTGGTCATGCCTTTTCCAGCTTTTTCAAGCGTGTAACCTTCATTATTGTATCCGCCAATGGTGCCGTTTTCCTGTTGTGTTGTTGATTTTGATACCACGTTCCATGACAATTGAGTCACGCGATGTTCGCTCATTAGCGTTGAAAATTCTCTGTTTTCTCACCCTCACTTAACAATGGTACTGAAACAGATTCTTCCGTTAAATGCAAGCTTTTCATCACTAAACTTCAAATATGCTATCCCTGTTCGACGAATTGGTAAAATAGAAATAAACTTATAATTCTTTGAAAACTGTTTCTAATTAGCTAGGAATTCAAAATCACTAACGTAAGAAATAATCTAGGCAGTAAGATTTTTCAGGCTGCCTAAATGTTTCCGCCCTCAAAGTACACTTGACTGATATTCATATGCATATATATATATATATCACCTTGAAGTTGATTGTCTACGATTGTGCAGTTCTTATATTAGTGGCCAACGCATTTCCATATTTGCTGATTGGCCTAGTTATCGGTGACTTGCGTCCGCGCGCAAGCACATTCTGGTTGTCAATTTTCCGAAACAATCTTATAGACTTGCAATTCAGCATGAGATGCAACTTACGAAACTAATCGCTGACCCGATTTTCCGCCTCGGCCAATCCGACCAGCTCATGCAGTATGCATGGTAACCATTTGCTATCAATTAACACTGTGCTATTATTATTATTCTTATCACCCACATTTACAGTTACACCGGTATCAAGTACCGAGTGCCCAACTGTCATACAACAATATTGCTTATCATTCTCATCTTCACCACCCTCGCTTATTGCACATCAACGGTTAATCTGATTGTCTACTCTCAGAACGGTTGTTGTCCTGATGTGCAATTTTTCAGTATTTAACCACTGCGCAAGTAACGTCGTGCTGAATTGATTTACCACCAGTTGTGATCGGTATGTTGGAACACGCTGGAGGCTCCCTGCCATTTTCTCATTTCCTCATATCTGTCTAGGCCTGGGCAACCTGCCAGTATCTCAGCCCACGTTCAGTCTCTGACTATATGGCACTTGGCCTGGATCCAGGTTTTTGCTTTCATACATACATACTCTCCGAACAACTTTTTGCCACCCGTAATTTAGTCGCGCTACCTCTGACTAATCAGTGCACACAAAACAATTTTTTCAGGTGTGCGTAATTAAAATATATGCAAATTTGTTTTCTTAGCAACGATGAAACATATTTTAGTCGATAAGTCATGCGTTCCTATCAGTTTTATATTGCTCACCTATCTTTTTTCATATACTTTTAGTTCTTGACGTGAAAAGCAAAAAATCAAAATGTCGCTAATGGAAGAACCTTTGATTGAATCACCTTCGAAACATGTGAGTCAACTTCATCTTCTATAAAACCTAGTTAATTTTCTTGAATCTCTTTCTGTTTTTATAATGTTGGAAACCCACTCCGTATTTTCGGTCAAAACAAACCTCGATTTTAAATAAATTATACCGGTCGCGATTGTGCCCATAATATGAGATAAGCAGGTATGAACGACCAAATGCGTGGTCAGCATCAACGAGTTTGGTTTTCATTGCGAAGATAAGTGACGTAATTTACACAAATTATGTGTGATGTTGCATAATTTTATTCGCACAGATCATCTATCGGAGTTTTTGTCATCATCGATTTTCAGTGGCAGCCAATTCTGGTTCAAATCGCGCGATATTTATACGCAGGTATCCGATAAAAATGTGTTTGAGTTTTGATCAGAAGAGCGTAACGATTTGGTACGACTGATTCGGTCATAAAGGTAACATTTAACTGTCACGATGTGTGACTTGGTAAAACGGACAACTAGTCGCACCTTCGGTCCAGCTACTCTCAGCGCAATTAAACCGAGACTTCGCACAGTGGTTCTACTCGGAAACTCGCGGATGCCTTAGATTCCATGCAGGCATTTCGTTGTACCTCCACGATAAAATGTTTGGATATAACCGCATATTTGCAACACAACCCTCGCTACCGTATTTGTTGATTACGGATGAGCAATCGTGCTGGTCAGGTTAAACCCTGTTAAATCGATTTGCAAACGACAATGATCTGCGGATACATACTGAGGTCTCACTGCCATTATCCCTGTTTATATCTCTTTAATCCTTCCCAATCTGACAGTATCTCAGCCCACGTGCAGTCTATAACTGCGTGGCACTTTGCCTTTATAAAGGCTTGTGATTTTGATACATTGGTTTGTTGACCTAGCTTTTATATGCGTGCATGGTCATCACCGTATTGTACGTTTCTCTCTATCGCATGACGTCACTTTTATTGGCGGTAGTATCACAAATCATGGTCGCATACCTGCAGGTCACTTAGAAACCGTTCCAATCTAGCAACTCATGCTAATCGATGAAGAAGCATGGGGCGATTTGACATCACGTTAGAATTACACTAACTAGCCACTCCTGATGAACAATGTTCCTCATGGGCTATTCAAAATACTGAGACGAGCAATAAACTAGCCTGTTTGCAACACCATACTTATGATCAGAGAATTAGGATCGAATACTTGTAACAGATGTTTCGTGTAGCTCTCTGAAAGCGACCAGTTTTACGCTTGATGACAATTTCAGTTTCGGATGGGCAGGATGCTAGGTTATCGCAGTTATTTTTGCAACTATTACTCATACTGGGGGTATGAAAGTGCAACCCCGTGGGATTCAGCTTCGTGATAGATGATAGAGGGTCGAGCCGCATCTCTTCCCCGCTCTGTAACATAGTCCAAGAGAACATCAGATGAGAAAATCCAGGCCAGTGATGTACATCTTCCCGGTGATTTCAGACGGTATCTTGTTCACGAGTTGCTTGAACTCGTTTTCAGAGTTTGCTGCCGTAACCTCATCCGGAAGCGCGTTCAACAAGTTGCAAACTCTTCTGAGCATGAATCCTCGTGCGATGCAGAGTGTACTATGCTTTTGAAGCTTCAGAGCATGACCACGGGTTCATGAGCCTTCCGAGAGCGTGAAAAACTCGCGTAGTTCATCACCTTGGGCTCCTAATAATATCTGACGAGTTGGAAGCAAGTCGAACCTGAGCTTTGAAAATCGAGCCTCCTATGTCACTGCGGCCCTTCTTGGTCTATATGTATTGAACTTAGCGATTTCATTGTTCGCCAAACACAGGCGTTGCGATCGGACACATAACATACAAGCGAAGGATTCCCATCGGCAAATTTGTTCCGAAGAAGTTCCACTTATAATGTCATCTAGTTTCATCACGAAGTGTCTGCGATCAATAATACCGGCTCACAGAACATCTCTAAACTTCCCGTGTATACTTGATGTTTACATTTTACAACATTTCTAGAACATCAACCTACGTTTATTGAAAGGACGAACCTCCCCTGTAATCCATTTATTCTTCGTTCATATAAGCAGCTGGTGCTTATGCCATGGTTCTATGGTATGAAAGCACAAGTCTGATCCAGGCAAAGTGCCGCATGGTCAGAGACTGCACGTGGGCGAAGATACTGTCAGGTTACCCAAGCCTAGACAGATATGAGCGGGGAATAGAAATGGTAGTGAGACTCCAGCCTGTTTCAGCATGCAGCTCACCACCGGTGGCCAATCAATTTAGCACGGTGTTAGCCGCACAGTACAAAGTACTGCACGATTGCACAACCGTGCCATGGTTCTATGCTTTGTCTAACAATGTATGAGGCTAATCATGCAATCTAGTCAGATACTTTCAACCTGCCGGTTAGAACTGAGCGGGTTGCCTTTCACTCTTTAATCATTGTTCGTACCCCGCGTTCCATTGATTTCGTATATGTTTTCTCGCGGAAATATTAGGAAGAACCCCTGAACTTACGTCCTCCGGTTGGTTCGGAGGTGCATCTGGGCATCATTACACGAACCAGAAATGTCCTGCACACCTACTCTGCCAAACGTCGGATGATCTGTTTCTCGATATTGTCCATTCTGCTGCTGTTGCTTGCATTACTGCCAGTGCTGCTTTGGTTCACCACCAGAATGGGCCTCTGGTATTCGCATCCTACCATGGAACACTTACGCTCGTCGTCTGCCTGCCGGTTACGCATGCCGAAACGTGAATTTCTTCTCACGCAAACCGTCCGGTCTGATGGAGCTGGCAAATTTTTCAACGTCACTCTTGTCACGAACGAACCTTCCAATCCGATTCATCAAACATCCCTACACTTGTGTGAAGAATCAACGACCGTGATACGCAGCGGAGCGTATTGTTTCGTACGCCCGATGCCAGCCGTGTGGCAGCAATTATGCGAGCAGACGTTTCCGGGGAACCACGAACAACCGATGGTGCGTGTTTTGTTGTTGTTGTTGACTCGTTTCACTCATTTTTCGGATTGATCCAAATGTACTCTGTTCAGGGGAAGGTGCTCCTTTGCTATGCCATGTGCTGCTAGCCATATCATGTGTTGTAAGGGTGTGCGATCATGCTGTGTGGCTAACATCGTGCTAAATTGATTGGCCGACAGTAGTGAGCTGCATACTGGAGTCTCACTACCATTTCCTGTTCTTTTTTCTTCCTCATATCTGTCTAGGCCTGGGCAACCTGACAGTATCTTAGCCCACGTGCAGTCTCTGACTGTGCGGCACTTTGCCTGGATCAGGCTTGTGCTTTCATACCATACCATCCATATCATGTTATCATGACTAGAGCATACCGTGGTTCGATGGTTTTCGTTTGATTATTTTTTTGTCTTTTGTAATGGATTTCATTATGGAATTACGTAGTGGATTCACAGTGTGCTACATGGCAAGGTTCTCCGTTGGGACTATGTTGATGATATTGTCCTGCTTTTAGATTCGTACGTTTATGTCCAGGCTATAACATGCGAGCTGTCTAATATTGTGTGAGCATTCGGGGTGCGTTTTGCGCCATTCTGATTTCTGTGTTCCGCTGCAGGACATCTATTTATAGAACAGCACTTTATTACTTGAAAAGCATTCACTTGAGACGATAGTTCGTTTTCGCGTATATTGGTAGTTGTGTAAATTATTCAGCAGGTTTTGGCACTCATTTCTAGGCCATCTCTGGCGTCAGAAAGGACTATCTTCCTACTTAAGCTTAGAGTCTACCAAGCAACCGTTTGGCTGTATTGCGGTATGGTTGCGAACCTTGGATCCCACGTAAACAGCTCAAAGTATCCGAAAACTGCTGTCTCTTCAAAACATTTTGAAAGTTAGCTTTTACCCTCGCAACAATGCTACCCGGAAAACGTTTTTCGATGATAATATTTATATAAACAGATTCGTTTAGCAGATTTCGACATGTGAAACGGATTCATTTTGCGATGACTCATCCTGTTTGTTGTGTTACTACTCGTGGTGGCCAAATCGTCACATGGCATAGGCAGTCAAAGACCCATTCATACAGTAGGCATAGTCCGTATTTCGGGCTGGAGTCCCCGCGCTCGTAGAGGCTAGTTACGTTTGAGGATGTCTCAAGCTGTGTTCAGTGGTAGCCTTGCTCTAGGCATCTTCTAGTAGTGTGCTCAATGTTGTTTGTTAGAAAATGGGTTGACATTTCAAGCCGGAAGAACGCTATCGTTTTGATGTCTCTCTGAGTGAATAAATGAAATCACAAGCCTGATCCAAGCAAAGTGCCGCACAGTCAGAAACTGCACGTGGGTGATATTGCTGTCAGGTTGCCCAGGCCCAGATAGATATGCGAAATAGAGAACAAAGATGATAGTGAGACCACAACGTGTTTCAGCATGCAGCTCACTACCCGTGGCCAATCAATTTAGCACGGTGTTGGCCGCACAGCACAGAAGTTCTGTACGATTGCACATCCGTTTAACAAACTTGATTGAATGTATGTTTCCTTCGAGGTGTGAGCACTTCATATCAGATTTTTGTGCGCACTGTCCTTGGCCATTTAAGTCCCACTCTTCGCCCATCTTAAGAGGATTTTATTTTGTCATGATTGTAGGGCTTGTTAGTAATCGATTGCTTATCTGTTTTTCCTGCGTCATGTTGCTTGGTAGATTGTCTAGCTCCAGACCTGTGCTCCATGATGTTGATGAGGATAAGCAACCGGTGTCAGGCTGTCTGTGATGATAATTATGATTGTGACTTGTCATGTTTTTCTTCTACCTGAGAATGAAAGCTTCTTATTATGCGAAACGGGGTGTCATAAAGTTATGGATCACCCCTATTTCTCCGCTTACCCAATCTTTAAACTCGTGGAAAAAATGCGTGTTGTTGAACAGACACATGAATCCTACAGTATAATTGAGGCGGCGGAACTGCTTCTACTGACAGGAGAAAGGGCGAAGGCGACTGACTGGGGCCTCAAAACCAGCATGCTTCGGGCAGGTGGAGCTCGTAAGTCCATGAAGGCGGTCCACCTAGGGAAAGTAAAACCCGTATCTCAAACCTCCACTGCCTTGTGGCTACATCCAATCATGGAAAAAGGCTTCAGGAGTCAACCTCGAGGAAAAATCCGGAGTCCCGTTAGGCAGTGCGAAGTTCTATTCAACTTTGTCCTGCCAACTCCTGCGACGGCATCGTTGTCCAAACGTATGAGCCTAGCTGTTCCTTTGGTTCCAGTGGTGCCGTGGAGAGGGAGCACTTGCTGCATGCGCAACAGCTAGTTGTCCATATTGAACTGCCCTGGCATACATCACAATCATTCCGTTTGTGTAAAAACTTGGTCAACCACACTTTCTAGCCACAGAGCTCGTAAATTTCGTACTTGACCTCTCCCACATGTGTGCTATGCAAACAATGCATTGAACATTGTTTACCCATTCCTCCCCCCCCCACAGTTCGACCACACCATCTTGCGTCCGTCTGCGGACGCGCAACTTACCGAGGAGACCTGGTTCGCCAACCTGATTCTCTCGTTGACGAATCTATTTCGAAATCGTGAGGTTGTATCCTTGTGTATGAACAGGCCATCGTACCATCTTAGCTCCGAACCCCCATCACGTGACTACACTCTGATTCCGGAGAGTGAGGTTCGTTTTTCCAATTTTTCGAAATAAACGTTTCACTCGATTTTGCTTGGCTGTGGTTTTTCTTGTTGTTTGAAGTGATTCCTCCACATGTACCGTTGTATGTTAAAGACACGCGGAGAATGGTCGGCTGTGTTCAGCTTGTTTTGTTACATTTCCGTTGGCATTCGACAATCTGGTAGTTTCCCGGCAATCGGCGTTTGAGTTGTTGTTGTTGGCCTCCTTCGGTCGATGTCGACCTCATGGATGTACATCACAGGCGCATGATGGTTTCGTGCTCCGCAGCTTTTACAAGGACCAAACAGTCCGATTCGGGAGTGACAATCTCTCCCGCTGCGCTCAGAACGATAGGCAACGACAGGTCCTACCGCAATCGCGGTATTTCTGATTTTGAAACATTTTTCACCATCGAGTCAAACACCCAAATGAACGGATGCTATAGCGTATTATTTTTGCGTAACTGTCAATTCGTGTGCAGATTGCTCTGTTTGATATTCTTCGTCATAGACTGTCAGTAATACGCGACGAGTTAGCAGCCGAATACTAAGCGACATGATGTTGAGGCGTTGAACTCTCTACACGTAAGGAATTGATGTCCTTGTACTCTTTTCGTCGCCCGCTTTTTCGCCACTTTTTCCAGCTGGTCACGTTCTCCCTTAGTTTGTGGAAAGGTTGCTGACAAACCATATTCCAAAACTGGTCTCACGTATATGGAATAAAGAATGCGAAACATTTGTGGAGTAATCACTGAGAACGACCGACTAATAGCCCACCATGCGCGGTTTGCGGCAGCAGCTTTTCTGTTCATATCCTCCTTGCACGGATCTGTAATCGTCATTTTTTCTCCCAAATTCTTTCCCGCGATCGGGTATCTCGCAAGGCAGCGAATGTTTAAAATCAGGGTTTTCCTTCCCAGGTTAACGAGCTTCATTTGCCTGGGAATCTTGCCGGAGTCTATCAAACCATGCAAAGCGGCCTAAGCACCGATGAGTGATAAGCCACTTCCTCCATTTCGTTCCAAAAAACCACTCGACACAGTCAGCACGTCGTTCAGAAATACTGCGGCTGCATGAACCATGCGAAATCGGCGCAGGTGTGGCCTAAGTCCCAACCGGAGATTTTCCAGGTCAGTAGCAATAACGGATCAATCATTCAAGGCACATAGAACCTGTCTTCACCGGATGGCGACAAACCGCCACGAGACGGTTGTAGCGGAGATGTGTGCAAAACAGCACCATTATTTGTGGCTATGTTAAACACCGTGCGTGTTCGATATGTTCAGTTGTTTAACAGTGCTCGACCGCCTTCTTTAGGAAAAGGGTATTCTCTACTTCGGATGCACTATTCGTGCACGGGGTTGTTTGTTCTAGTTGATGTTGTACCAGCAGCACACGCTAATTCTCCGGTCCCACGTGCGCCATCCGTAAACCGATCGTAGACCAAGCAGCTCCACGTCCGATCTCACGGTGGCGAGCCAAGTCTTCACTTGTCCTCCGCACCGACAACGTCATTCTGCGCAGGGTGTTGGCGATAGTGTCACCCTGGTTAGTTCAGCGTCCGAGCGTCTCAGGTAATGGAATTCCTTTGCCAGCCTATTCAACGTCATTATCATCGCTACCCTATTTTCAATTTACAAAAGTCGAATTCAGGACATGTGATAACCATAGCTGTTCATTTTGTATTAGACGAATTAAAGAAGGGACAAGGCTCATGGATTGGCACTCACGGACATCAAATTCATTTTCTGTCTGTTTGGGTTGAAATTTGATTTCCTAATCGCTTTGTTCTTTCCAGACTCCAATGCGAGATCGATCTGTAATGGCGCGTACTCCAAAACCCCAACCAGTCTTGTTTGATCACAGTCCAGACGCTGAAGGTGAGCTTTGTGTGCTTTGTGGCTTTTTCTGTTGATGCTTATTAACTCCGTTTGTAAATCACTTTGTTTTTATTTTTATTTTCCTCGTAAATCTGAAGCATTATGAAATGTTTCTGTCTAGCAAATCCTCAAAAAGTTGACGGTTTGCGGTCGTGTATACGTTTGTGTCTATTCACGCAATAACCTTCCAAGTGTCCGGCAAATTGCTACAGTAGTAGTAGTAGTAGTACTGCGTTTATGCTCGGTTGCCCGAGCCTACTCCACAGTGAGGAAGAGCATTGATTGATTGTTGCACATCCATGTGGAGTGAGCCGTTAAAATCATGGAAACGGGAATTTGTTCGCTCTCACTAATTACGTGGACATTTTGCTTTGCATTTTTGTTTTCCGGATGTAGGTGAAGCAATTTCCAGAATCTTTTGTCCGTGGTTTATTTGGGTAAGATGGTTCACTACCTCGAAAAACAGATCCGTCGACCATGGATGTACACCACAAGCGCGAGCTCCACAGTGTCTCCGTCTAAGCTTTATATGTTCACCATTATTCGGAAGTTGGTTGCTGATACGCAGTGTATTTCCCAAAAGAAAGAAGGTTTTTAACAACATTTTTGGATGGACAGGTCGCTTGGTCCACCTGATGCTATCTGATGCGTTTGGTGGGCTCCAAAATCCCACCAAAAGGTTGCGTGGGTTGCTTTGAGTATGCGCTTCATGAATTCCACTTGTTTTCTTTGACAGGGTAGTTGATTTCTCATCAATTAGTTCCATAGAGAATGCCCCGTGCATGAGTTATCCTTGCGGCTGCTATTCATCCAGTTAACCCCTCTAGCATTATTCGGTGGTCACATGTAACATGCCATTTTGCACTACTGTTTTCGGAGGAAGGGATGGGTTGTGAACACTTGTATCTAACGATGGCAGTATGAGACTGCTTAAGAATTCAATTGCAGAACATCTTTCTTAAGCCAAGCAGTGTGTTTCTCAACAACCTAAAGCACCCCGAAATGTAGCGCGTTGTGATAAAACTGTACTAAAGAATAAAAGATCTCGTCTTTTTCGGTCAGTAATCTATCTTGCTAAGTTTGTTGCACAAACGAATTGCTAATCCCATAGTTGGTGCTTAGAGGCATACACTTTAGCTATTTCGAGCGTGCAGATGCTATGATTGTTACTCTGTTGCACGGTTGTGCAATCGTGCAGTACTTCTGTGCTGCGTGGCTAACACTAAGCTAAACTGATTGGTCGCCGGTAGTGAGCTGCATGCTGAAACACGCTGGAGTCTCACTAGCATCTCTATTCTCTGTTTCCTTTCTCATATCTGTCCAGGCCTGGGCAACCTGACAGTAATATCGCCCACGTACAGTCTGACTGTGCAGCAATATGCCTGGATCAGTCTTGTGCTGTCATACCATACCATACCAAATAATACCATATAGATAGTTGTATTAATAGTACATATTATTCCGAGGTTTCCCTGTAAATACCTAAGGAGAAGCTACCCCTCTGCGAACAGGCCCACCAGTGGCTGCTCAAACTAAGCAAAGTAAGTAAGTAAGAAAGCACAAGCTTGATCCAGGCAAAGTGCCGCATAGTCAGAGACTGCACGTGGGCGAAGTTACTGTCAGGTTGCTCAGGTCTAGACAGATATGACAAAAGAAATAGAAAGAAAATAGTAATGGTAGTGAGACTCCAGCCCGTTCAGGATGCAGCTCACTACCGGCAGCCAGTCAATTTAACACGATGTTAGCCACACAGCACAGAAGCACTGCACGATTGCACATCCGTGCAACTACATATTATCATTTCGCACCAGGATTTGATCTACTCAAAGCCTCTCGCCGGTCATCGAACATTGTACCATCGCTGTCTTGGTAGCATTCTCCGTTGTATGTGTTTGCTAATCCACTGGATGTAAAAACATGTTATTGTTTCCCATATGACATGTTAGCTCTTGCGTCAATTGTCGTGCTAGGTTCACCTAAAGCTTCTCACGTGATTATCAGACCAGTGGCCTACGGTAGTTGTTATCTATCCCGAGACTGTCAGGTTGATATTTTATCTGACTATTGTCAGTACTCGTTTTACATCTGTGTATGTTGGACGATTTGAGCTAAGCACGTTGTTGTTAAAACCGTAAACTTGCGACTAAGAACCGCTCATCTCAAATTTCTAGAGTAGCCTTTTATAAATTCGCTGCTTTTAGACGTTCTGTAGCCTTTTTTTTCATCTAAAGGCTCGCCACCTTTCAGCATCTGTTTGTTGTTGTCGTGTGCTTCTCAGGGAGAGTGATAAGACACTTTTGTTATGATGGCCTTCTCTGCCTCTTTACAATGCTTATCCTTGGTTGTATTGACCAGGCTGCGGGCGCCTGGTCTGCGATTTGGCAGTATAAATTTGTCCTGTCATGTTGATGCAATCGATTTTTCGATGACGCGGATGATATCTTCGGAAAACATGGTTTTAGCTGTAGTATGCATCCGAAATCCGTGATTCACTTGTTTTTCCTGAATACCCTCATTTTCCCCAGTAGACATGTTTATCGGAATGCTTAGTCAAGTGGGATCGTATTGCTTAAAGTCATGACACTAGTGAATATAACCCTTTCCCTTTTGTTGACAAATTTCATCATAACCACTTAAAGTTGCTTGTCCTTGGATTACAAGCATAAGTTTGATGGTAGGTATGAATATGTTTCATTTCACTAATTCCAATCACGAAGTGAGTTTTGAATGATGTATGCTAAGCTGGTCCAATTCATTAAATGAATAACTGTCAGCCTAATCACGACGATTGTGGCACTATTGTTTTTCACTCTTTATATGATGATTATCACCATTAAGGATGCAGTCTTGCACACAAAAAAACAAAATTCTGACCCCAACACTCCATTGTCTTTTGAATTATTCGACCGGGGAAAACATGCGAATCAGAGTCATTTCCTCGTTGTACCCGCTTATTTGTCGCATTTGAGTGTGTTGATATGGAAGAGGCACATACCGAAGCGTTCTGGGTTTCTATGGTTATGACTGGGTAACCAAGCCACAGCGGTTTTTTAGCTGTGGCGTCTTCAGAAAGCAATGCGACTTCAACAGTTTCGCTGGTTGGCATGTTGCAGCTTGCTTCACTCATGTTGTTTTTCGTATGGAGTGATGCATGAATGAATGAGTCAGCCACTCTTAATCACTGTTATGAGCCATCTGGGATACTTCGGGCTCACTGTATTTCCTCAGTGGTAACGATCGAAAGAGAATGACAGGGTAGTTGCGTTATCCACTTGATTTCTCATCAATTAATTCCATAATGAATTCCCCGCTCATGAGTTATCCTTGTGGTTACTATTCATCCGGGTAACCCCTCCAGCATCCGTATCAATGCCTTGACCTTCCCTTCTTCGTTAACGGACGTGACAATTCGTTCCGTTTTAAGTCTGATATTTTCCCGGGGTAGGGTGTTAGTTATCATACCGGTGGTACAAATTGGAACTAAACCCGTCTTGTACGAGTAAACTTTCATCTGACCAGCTGCCGCTTGCTCTGCGGCAGTGAAAGTGCTCTGCGTAACCTACAGTGCGATTGCCATACACGAACGTATTCCGCATTCTTCAGAAGTTATCAATCTGGGGATTAAGTGACTGACGATTAATTTACTGGGGATGATGTGACTTGGGGGGTTAAATGTCTGGCGATTAAGTGTCTAAGGATTAATGGTCGGAGATTAAGTGTCAGTATATTCTTTCATGTACAGTGCTCACACTGCAAGGCTCGCTTGAACGCGACCATTTGCCCTTTAGTCTCCAATAACTTTTACACTCCTTCTCTGGATGTGCTGGTCTCTTACTACTTCATTTTCTTGATCAGTTCTTTTAACCGTTGTTTTATTTCCAGATCAACAACGTCGTATGGCCAGGTCTGTTCGACCAGTCGCTGTCGCTTTGAAAGAGACTACGCGTAAGTTGGATGGTGCATTCATTCTGAAGTTATTTTTTAGCAATCGATTGGAATATGTTTGGGACCGATCGTGTATTCATAATGCGAAGAAATTTGAGTGCAATCGGTTAGAGCAGTTTTTGGGTAACGTTTCACTTCTGACTTCTGAAGCTTTGTCAGACCAAGGATGATAGTCAGGACAGGGAACATGATTAAGTAGTAGTCAACCCCACCACTACTGATTTGACCTTACCGCTAAACAGCCTATAGTACGCCTGCAGTGTGTCACGTCTCGTGGGAATAACAAGGATCAGTGGTCGATTTTTCTACTAGTATGTATCCACATGTGGAGGCGGTCGGAATTGCAAAGGCATCGACTGGCGGTCAATAAGGTGGATTGGGCAGAAGTCTCCACAATCTGGCGCTCAGCACTGATGCGAAAGTAAATAGTTTTTATTTACCTTATACCTACTAGTTAATTAACTTTTTATTTCTCTTCAAAAAATAGCTTAACCTTAGCCCCGTTAGTCATGTACTTTTACGCATGTGGTCCGCTGTGTCAACTGACCTTGACCGTGGTCACTTGTATCAGATTGACGTGGATACACACTCTGAGAAAAATCGACCACTGACCCTGGTCATTCCCACGAGACGTTACACACTGTAGGCTTACTACAGGCTGTTTAGCGGTAAGGTCAAATCAGTGTTGACTACTACTTAATCATGTTCCCTGTCCTGACTATCTATCTGACGAAGCTTCTGTGTCAGAAGTGAAACGTTACCCAAAAACTGCTCTAACTGATTTCACTCAAATTTCTTTGCATTATTTTTTACTTTATGACATCGCAGATTAACCTTCATTGCTGGGGCACCAGCTCTTTCAGATCCGTTGTATTATGCAGCGAGTCTTCCTTAGCTAACGTTTCGGATATGTGTTATGAAGCGATGAACGCCCATGCACAAGCTGTCGCTTCTCGGCCTTAGTGCTCCAGCTCCAGTTGCGTAATAAACGTGTTTGACCAATTGATGTCCTCTTAAGTTATAGCATTCGTAGGTAAAGGTAGTAAGCGTTGTAAAGATTGACCTTGGGGTTAATTGGGTGTTGTTAATGTTGGATCAAGTGCTCTCGAAGTCTGTGCAAACGTCGCAATGGGTGGGATATGCGGCTTGGTCTCGATTGACTTGTGAGGATCAGGATGATTGTAAAGCTCCAATTTTTAGTTAATTTTCAATCCAGTCGGTCAAGCAGACACACTCGGAAGATATCCCTTACTGCTCTCGACCTTATGCCACAATCTGGCAGCTTCTATTGATCACTTGATATTCGTACGAGCTGGCTAGTCTTTTGTGACACCGCTGAGAGTGTTTCCTCATCTATTTCATTTCAGTCAAGTTGTTTTGATGGAACCTATTTTTAACAATTTGTTTTGTTCATCATACGTGTTGGATGTGATGCAATTGGTATGTGCCATTGTGTGTTGCGTAAGAGCAATCAGCAGTATAGCAGTTGGTGTGAATAAGAGACGCCGCAAAGGCGAGAGCGGGTTGTTGTGATGTTCGTTTTATGTGGGTTGTTGACCGCGTACAACAACACAGTGATACACAATGCAGCATTGTTCAACGGAATGTCTATTTCAAGCAGGTTCTTTTGTATCCACTGTGTATGCGCATTCTTTTGTGCTTCCCTTTGGCTGTATCGATTTATGTTTGGAATGTTTTGGAAGGTCTCATATGAGTTTGCATGACCCAGTAACACACAATCATCCTCAACGTTAACGGTAATTAATGCGATACAACATTGGCATGAAACTTTGTAACATAAATGAGAAGTGTGATCTTTGTTTATTGCAAAAGATTAACTACTGGCACACTGGGATGATCTTCGTAGATGTTGACTGTAGCATGTGTCCTGTGTTTTATTTCGCATAAGGTTGGCAATCAATGAGGGAAATTTATTTGATGCCATCTCTCCGTGGTTCTACATAATTTATGTTTCAGTTCTAACATACAACAGTTATGTTTTCAATTGCTACGTCAACTTTCGTACGGACTCCGTTTGGTTCGTTATCATACGTAGATCTGTGCAGTCGTAACATGCCATCCTTTGCATGCTCGTGGAATAAGGGTTTCTGATGAATCCATCCTAGGAGATCCCTCTCTCGTTATTTTCCTGGACCATCATATTGAGGTTTATCGTTTGCTCTGCATTGAATCTCTTCTGCCGACTGCAAGGAATTACTTAACTAGTGTTTGCTTGCTACCAACTTTATAGCATAAGCCTGGTTCCACGTATTGACTGCTCAGTATCCCACGTGTACTTGTGTGAGTTTTCCGTGCCTCTTTTGTGAGAATACACTTTTATTGTGCACTTTAACTGATGCTATATTGTAGCTACCGATTACCTCTATTCCTTACAATGAAATTTGTTTTCCTAACGCTTCGTTTCAAAGGCGACGGTCAATCTCGCTGTCGGAAATTTAGCGAAGTCCTCGATCCCTCACCAATTCCGTTGAAGACTGACGAGAAACCGGTAACCATTGCCCGTGGCCAGCTCGTCCGTTGTCGCGTCGCTGCTGCTTAACCAGAACCACCGCCCTCCATTGTTCGCAATCACTTTGATCTTGTTCTAGCGCATCATTTCAGCCATCTGCCGTCAACAATCTGTTTTACTCAATACAATGATCATTGTTTTTTTGTTTTTCTACTCCTCGCTTATTTGTCAACGCTCGTTCTTCCGAA